>DWHO01001775.1:0-14577 GCA_018247575.1 Eurytides lysithous rurik | reverse complement strand
CGCTTATCATCGGGTGAGCCGCTTGCTCGTTTGTCAGACTTCTCCATAAAAAAGAAACTTAGATTTCGACAACCGATATCATTCACATCCCGGTGTGGCGAAAACTCGGAAATCATTCGTTTTATAGCCAGGACTTCGTAGTGTGTATGTTACTAGAAGTGCAATAGTTGCTTTCGCCTATATTAGTTTTAAATAAGCACTAAGCACCCTCTTTTTTCATACATAAGCTTCTCTTTCTTCATGTTGTAATAATAATCATTAAATTCCATTGAACATTACAATTTTTTTTATACTGGATAGTGCTTGGCCGCAACCCTACTTAATGGTTATTAAGACTGACCACCTCATTAAGAGCCTTGCAAGGCGGTAAAATAACTCATTTTATAGGCACATTCCGGAAAGGAGACAAGGGTGCCTTTTTGCGGTAATAAACCAGCCTGAGTTTTGGTGAAGTTGAATCTCACCAGATTGACATCGCCCCAGTCGAAGACTTCCTGTGAGGTAAGGTTCACACACTGTACCATAGCTGCACTTCGACAAGTATTATTTCGCAAAGTAATCTATATATTTGTATACGTGAAGAGAAATCTTTGGACCCTTTTACAGCCTATTGCGCTCGCGAAGGAGAGTGAAATTTGGCAGAGTTATAGATTTTAGATTTGTGGACATTACTTTTTTATGTTATTCATAAATTACATAAGCTAATTCTTTCATTGTTTACGTTCATACTACTAATGTCAAACACTTTATTTGTCAAATCATAAATGTCATAGTCAAAAAAATATTACTATACAATTACTAAAGAGGACTTTCAAGAAAGCCTACTTGGTCGATGTCTGATTGAGCATTACACTTGTACTACATATGTAACTTCTTAATCAATCAATCAAGTCACGGGAAATTGGTATAAGATTTCAGCAGTCCTGTAGCTGGCACGGAAGCAAATCTCCCTTTAAAGTAATTCTTTATTTAAACACGCGCTGACAGCAACCGATTCTATGCCCTTCGACACACAGATAAAACCTTAGAAGCAACTCACACGTCATGTACACAGTCCTGCTAACGATGAAGCAGGCACGATGGCCGATTTTGCGCATTGGCAACATCTTCACACACAAATCACGCACTGCACTTCACCGAATGTTCATCATACAAAACCTTAACTCATGAACATTACCACTAATTGAACTAAAGTTCAACACACGTGACTACACATAACCACACGTTAAACTGCATTTTGAAATTTCCTCTCAACCACTTAAGTTTCATATGGAAAATCTACATATTATTACGCGAAAACTTTTCACTCCCTTTATAGCCTATTTCACTCATAGATATAGGTTGAACTTTGACAGAGAGTTGCGGAAATCTAAAATTTTTATACGCTATTCATAAAAAAATATGTTAAATTAAATACGCGAATACGTTATTGTTTACATTTATACATTAATTTCATTTCACGAGTAGCATGTGAACAATCATATGATATAATTGTCATTCGTCACACCTGTTACTTCTAGTCACATAGACTGCTACAAGTAACACTCTGCGACTGATCTGCGAAATAGCAGGTCAGTCAACAACATTCTTGAGTGGTAGTTAAGTCCCTTACATCATGTTCGATAACCAAGAATAGTGCTTTCAGCAAAACTAGGTGTCGGGTCATAAAGCTCGATCCACCTAATCTTGGTTAGACACGAACGTTCCGGACTTCATCAGAGCTGACGACTAGCCGTTATCTAGTCCTGATCTTAAACCACTGGATCATGATTTATGGTCAGTTTTAGAGAGTATGGTTTGCTTTAAACGCCGTGTTAATTTGGAGTCCCTAAAACAATCCATACGATTGGCAGTGAAGAATTTTCCCATAGAAAGACTGCGTGCTGCTGATGTGCGTTAATAATTGGCCTCAACGTTTAAAGGACTGTATTGCAGCCAATGGAGACCATTTTGAAAGAGTTTTATATATTTTTCATGGTTTTATGTTAATATACTAAACTAGCGCACTGTAATAGTAATAAACATTAAGTATAATAAAAAATAATTCTTTGTAACAATATTTATGGCAAGACTTAGTATATGCTTATACTCAGACCTGTTTGGGATTTTTTTACTTTTTGGAAACGAAATCGAGATGTTACAAGCTTAAAACACGCGATAAATACTAGAAATAAGAATTTATTTCTAGTATTTATCGCGGGTTTGTCACTGAATTTCAAGAAAGTATTAAAATTTTGTCGGATAAATAATATGTTACAGAGAATATATTGTGAGGCAACCGACAGAATACCACTTCTTTTAAAAACCTCTCAGGGAATCTCGAGCTCTCAGGTTATAAATAGCCCTCCGACTCTTTTTTGAAGAATAAATACTGAATTTATCTCAGCAGCACTACCCCACAATAGTATACCGCAAGATAGAATACTATGAAAATAACTGAAATAAACTAGTCGAGCTGTATTAACATCAGTTAATTGCCGTACTTTCCTCACTGCAAAGACGACTGCGCTGAGTTACGATCAGGGAACTCAAATTACACTTAAGAACCTTAGACCTTAGACCGAAAGTTTTAAGCTTTGATACCACGACACTTTGTGTACTATTTGTCCATATATTTATTTAGACAAATTTCAATTTTATATGTGTTCAACGATGGCTTTTTGCACAATTTCATCTTCACTGCCCGGATTTTTTATTAGTAAATGCCTCAAAGCATTCAGTTTGACTTATATTATCCTCTTTTTTTAATTTAGTTGCAATAAAGGATAAAAAGAATTGTTTAGTGTTAATTATTTACGGGTACATGGTACACTGAACATAGCAGAAGCCACATTAGACACGGGGGCCACAAATCACTTCTTAAATACATCAAAAAAGTTATGATGATCCTGTGTCAAGTACACTAAGGTCAAAGCACACATCGCATGACCTCACGTCAGTTGATTACGATTGGAAAATGAATCACGTTTACAAGGATGTTTACTTTAACAATACCCGAAATGCTGTATCGATGGACTACGAAAATTTATGTCTTTTATTGCGATCGCCTGTATGTATAATGTTTAACCAAAAATGGACTCGACAGCTTCAAGCGCTCTCTACCTACACCCGAGTTATAGGTTCGAAGCCTTTTTAAAACTGAAATTTATACCCATCGCAGTTAGTTTAAGATAAAAAGTATATTTCCCAACACTATATTACTACCATCTATAACATTTCTTCACTTTTAATAATACTAATTAAACTACAATTGTTAGAACTGTTCAAAAACTATTTGAGTTTCAAAACGAGCAAAGCTAACGAGAAAACACTTTAAAAACCTTCACAACACTCGTAGGGTAAACAAAAACGCCTAAAACCATTATTAAAAAGTTCAATTAATTCTAATCACCCCATTAAAATGTTACACCGTAAGGTTATGCGGCAATATCTTTTAATGACCGTTTTCTACGCGTGTTCACTTGTTGCAACATTGAATTTTTTCCACCACACAAACATATACAAAAAAGGAGGGTTTTTTTTTTCAATAAACACGCGTTTTATTTTAATTCATTAAAATATACGAGGAACACGGAGCTGGGTCGACATGTCCGTCTAGCGGAGTCACTCACAACTGTGTCATACTGCCTGATAACAAAGCGATAAGATGCCACTTTACACGTTCAATAAGTAAATCAACAGTTTTTCGAAAGATGTTAAGGCATCGCGATTATCTTAGTAAACACCGCTACGGTTTAGCGGTTAGTTTAGTTTAACGTCTACTGTCCTATTAACCAGTTAGTTAACTCGAGTTTGACGAATATACTCTTCATACGTAAAATATAGTGGTTATTTAAACTTTAGATATTGTGAGTAACGAAACAAATTTCAAGATGTTTGGCATATTTTAAGGCTAGGTCGGAACAAAAAAAGAAAAAAAAAAACAAATAATATATAAAATTTATTGACTAGAAAAAAACTATATTCGACATCGATCGATTTTGGGAAACAACGCTATGCGCACTTTCAAAACGAAATGCCACAGTTATTTTTTAACAAATTCAAGGAGGCAATGGTTCAAACCTGTCAATAAAGTTAAAATCTTCTGCAGCAAATACCAACTATAGATTAGAGTTCAAAGCGAGCATCATACTTTTTAGACAACATTATAATTTACTTAAAAAAACTTCGGTAATATAAATACTACGTGCCACTATGAAATCAAACCCACGAACGGGACGCCGATGACAACACTTTAACAACTACGCGAACAAAGTCCTTGTCGTATGTCAAAATCACGTTGAAACACTAACTAAAAAGGGTACTTGTTGCCTCCATATTCTAATAACACAAATACTAAACATTTTTATACTAAATTGTCGGAATTGCGTTATGTGTACCTAAAATCCTACTGAAACAAATCCTAACCAAAACCACTAACTAAAAACGGTATTTGTTTTCTTCGTATTCCAATTACACAAATACTAAACACTATTTACACAAAATTGTCGTACACGTACTGAGTAAATATATACATATTTTTCGTAGAATGAGTCAATTGGATTCAAATCTCGAAAATAAACATTTCTTAATTAACAATAGACATATCTTAACATAACAAATATTTAAACGGATTCTTTAAATTACGTGGGAAAGGGAAGGAATAAGTATTTATCAAAAAAAATATAATTGTATAAAAAAGCAATATGTTAAAAAAAAATTGTATCTTCTATCTATAAGTACAGGAATAAAATAAATATATACGTAAATGAGGGACATTGCCTGTTGTAGCGATCAATTGTTAAAAAGAACCATTCTTGCGGATACTGTCGCAATTATTTACAATTTAATTACATTCCAACAACAACAAGGAAACGAACACGACAATATCGAGAATTTAAATTCAAATTAAACGCGATAAACCGCATAAAAAATGTTTCACTAACTAACGCAGCTCAACCGTGCGTTACATACTATGTAAGTGTAATCTTGTGAGGTATTTAAAAAATGATTGGGCGACTCCTTTTGAATTTCTATGGAGGAAAATGGTAAAAAAAATCAAGCATCAGCAACACGTTGACTATCATTGCAGGCATGGCAGCACGAAGAACTATAATTGCTTTATACGGGGAACTTTTTTAATTACCATGGCGAAGAGCAAAAAAAAAACCCCCCCGAAACCATTGTGGTTTCATTATACTATTGTCTTTTCTATTTGTTGTAAAACCGTAATTAAGGAATTCGTCTTGGTAAATGAAAAATATATACTTTTCATTGACAAAAGTTTCATTTTTACCCCATTTGGGGTAATTTACCCCGGTTCCCCGACCGTTGCTTTAGACCGTAACACCGTACTATCCACATATTACTGGTAAACGTGTGGTGCTAATTCACGCAGCCTCTATGATGGAGTCCTACCACTAAGATAATCTTCATTATAGAACTATAGTATATTATAATGAACATAACAACATAACCTACCGCTATTTTGTTACTGATATCATAAATCAGAAAACGTGTTTACTGGTTTCTTGTTTTCTCCTTTCACGCTGCAGTGAGGAATCGCATCATGCGTTTATGATACTTTTAGCACAGATGTATTGTTTAGGGCGGAGAGTGACATAGGCTACTTTCATCGTTTATATTATTTTGAAAAATATAAACTGGGAAATGTTTCTTAATCAAAATCCACACGAGTTAAACCGTGGATATTCTATCACAGTAATACAAAAAGTAAATACTTCTAAAGTAAAGTAAATTCTTCACTCATTCAACCGTCGTTGCATCAACGATGGGAGGTCGACTGTGTTTGTGTTTTGTTCCGTTTGTGCAACGTCAGAAACTGCTTAGTTTAATTGTAATCTACATTTTTTTAATTTATCCATTTAGTTTAAGTAGTCGTCTCTGCATATCGTACACCATAATAGATTACAAAAGGCAGGCTAATGCCTTCGGTCTCCTCTCCCAGTCAGTTGTCTTGAATTAAAGCAACAAAATATACATATGTACTAATAAAATAATACGTTTTAGAGTAGTTACTTGTATATATATTTAACTATACACACACAAACATATAGCACATTATATGTTATTCTATTAGCATAAATATATTGTTCTAACAACCGCATTAAACTAGCTGATGCCGGTAATCGAACGTTGTTGTAATAAAATGATAATCCTAAACAAATATTGTAAACTAATAAGTTTTTTTTGCAACAACTGGGACTCTTAATGAGTGAACTCATTCGACTCTTCACGCTCGCTTACCAACCATGGTCAAATGACCAGAGGCAGACAATATACACGTTTCGATGTAACTTCTCTGGATCATATAAAAATTGTTGAATAAATATCGCGTGTATAGTATCATAAAACCAAAAACTGTATTAACCAACGTCCGTCTGATGTGAGACAATTATTTTAAAAACTCAATATCTATTTTAAACTCGGCAAAAATAACTCTAAAACAGACTGTTTGTATAAAACACAATGTTTTAATTAAAACGTAACGTATTTAAAATTAAATCCTTAAAAGGAATCGAAATGAAAAATTGTACAAAAAATTAATCCAACATAACGTAAAAATCATCACTAACACTGAATTTAAATTTCAAAACACAGTTATAAACAAAAACCTAAATTATATAAACACTGGGATAATAGTCACTTTCACTGTGAACTGAACCTGACACAGAACCAACGAACTAGAAAAGAGAGGCGGCCGGCGTGTTTAAATATAAACTGCTGGCGCCGAGAACGGCTGAAATAGACACTGAATAGGGCGAAACTGTCCCTACGAGTTGCCATCCACACATGCCGATCGTTAGGTTGGCAGCACTGCCTGGCGGTTGCTAAACAAATGTCATAAATTATTTGAATTTTGTCACAATTTCAACCACTTCATTAAAACAGTACCTATTCCTTAAAACATGTTCAATATTTAGTATATTATATAGATAGTTCTCTATCTAATAGGTCAGAGGATAGTAAATTGGGTCATATGCTTTTACAAACGCCCACAAACATTTAAAAGTAAATCGACGTTATTTTTTTTTACTTGAAATTGGGAAATAACATTAATTTAGATTAAATAACTAAATAAATAAAATAATCTTCAAATATTTTTATTATAAATTCTCTTTCTTAACAAGCTACACACATTACAGTAGCAAACCAAAAAAGAATTATTGCAATGCGGCGATAAGTTTTAGAGAAATTCGAGGGAAAACAATTATTAAATAATACATATATTATGTTCAATTAATGTTATTTAACATTATTAATTCATTACACTGACATTTATATAAATACTCTATAGATAGCTCAATAAAATTCAATTCAGCTTGTCACAAACTTATGCAAATGTTCTGGATTTGGGCGTTTGTCCATGTAAAAATTATGTGAGTAAAACGCCTCTACCACACAAGATACCTTGAAAGAGAGTAATAAAAAAAAATCTGTGTACGTAAAATATCAGTAACAACTAGATATATCAAGTAATAACAAAAAATAAACAATACCTCAATCAATATACAGTAATACCTCGCTTTACGCGACCCCGTTATGCCCAGTTTCACTATAACGTGAAATTCAAATTAAAAAAAAGAACAAGTAGAAGAGAAAAAAGTTTTATCTTCAGGGGGAATAAAAAATGATCTTTCAAAAAAATTTGTTCAGGTTTGGACTTATTGCAGAGTATAGACAATAATGATGACCGTGTGTCAAACAATTAAAAACAGTGTTGGGTGTTATAAACGTATTTTACAAGAACGTAAAAAAACGCTACCCAAAAGACAATAGATGTATTTTTCTGTAAAAAATAATTAATAGTATGTATTGCATTAAGTGTTCTTAGAATTAAAGTGGTTAATTAAAATGATTCGTATTTTTATGTATGTATTAAATTTTGACTATGTTTAATCTTTAACCTCGATATACATACACGAATATAGTTAACGCGATTTTTTCCGGAACGTATCCCTCGCATAAAGCGGGGCATTACTGTACAGTAATCCCCCCTATAACACGGTACTCTTATAACCCATTTTAATATTATACTCAATATATAATAAAAACGCGTTATAGAAATACTCCTATAACGCGTTTTCATATAATGTGGAACCAATCTGTTTTATAGGGGGAATTACTGTACATTTCATATTTGATTTTAACGAGTGCCCTGCTGTAACTTCGAAGTTTAAGGTCCCACCAACGAAATCTATATCAGACTTATCTCGCAAATCGTAAAAATCCATTGGCAATTGGTCAAGATATATACGTGAGCATTATAAGTATATATATATAGCAAAAAAATATTCCAATTCACAACCTCCTTTTTGTAATCGGTTAAAATATTACCTAACATTGAGAGTAAAATTTTGAACAGGAAAAAGTAGTAACACCAAGCATTTCATATATAAAAAAATGTTGAGAAAACAAGATCTGTATTTTTTTTTAAACTATTAATGTTTAAGTTAGCCCTCAATTATCTTACTAAAACTGTATCACATAATAAATTTCCAACAGAGAAAACACAAAGAAAATAAAATAATACACTTTCTTAGTTAATCTTATTAGTTATTAACTTACTCTTATTAGTTGCTAAAAAGAATGTATGGCATATTTATGGCCTATACTTTGATAAAATTACAGATGTGAAATGATATTGGTATGTATGCAACACAAAAACCAGTTAAAAATTTTAATAAAAATTCTATTGGTGCAAGTTAGTCTGAAGTATATTAGATATTAGTTGATATAGAAGTTTTTGGGATATCTACTGAAAACAGAAGGATAATATTTATTAGGTTGGTTAGTATGATTAATACATAAGGCCAGCATTATCATTTATCTTAAACCTATGTATAATTGTTTCCTCGAGTCAGTGTTGAACAGTCAATTGAATCTAAACATTTAAAATGTAACATCAGATTTAAAATGATACTATGGCAAAGCTATTATAATTAATATTTTATGTATAAAATAATTTAATTTCAATATTTAAAAGCTATTTCTGTTTCTAATACATTTCATGTAATAATTCTACCAGTAATCATAGAATATGACAATATCTAGTATTATCATAGTTGCATTTCATGCCTCATAGTTAACTACAAATTTAGATCTTAAAATAATGTGACTTTGACCAATATCTTAATGTTACAATTTTTTATATTCTTAATAGAGATCATTTTTAGTTGTATTGATATAGCGCCATCTACTGGCAAGTTAACAATATAGAGATAATTATGAGATAACACATAGTGCTTTTTTATTTGCTTCATCAATTTTTAGTGCATTACTTTATGCCTATTTATTTTTTGATGTCATTATATCAATAAAAATAATGCCCCTAGAAAAGACAAAATGTTTCTATATTCTCAATTCAGTGTTCATTAAAAACATAATAGTTCATTATTATAAAATAATCCAAATGTTACATACATAAGAAAATCAAATGCTATGCTGTTATGATTATATATCATATACTTTTATTATAATGCATAAAAAATATACAATTTAATCATATTTTAATTTATTTTTTATGCATGTCACAGTACCATAAAGTACAAAAGTATTTTACTGTTTAATCTATGGGTATTTAAAGTAAAATAATTGTAATAGAATCCTCGAATTTGATTTATTTAATAATGTTTAGTATTCATATAGGCTTATAAATCTACACGCTTTTATGTTGCTTATTAATTTATGCGTTTGGATTATACATGCAAATAATATAAGCAGGATAAATGATGAACAACAGCTCGCAAGGTCTTACTTTTATATTAATTCCCATGTTTACAATGAATTGCTTTGAAGATCAATCTATGTAAAAATAGCATTTTAACATTTATCAATATTTTTATAACTATTTATTGTGACATTATAAATATCATAGGTTCATAATATACAAAGCTGATTCCCATATCAACATATTTGTTATATTAAATGCCAAAATATATTGTTATTGTTTATGCATTTTGCTAAAAAGATGCAAAGATCTAATTAGAATAAAGTCTAAAAAGAGTTCAAATGGTCTAAAAGTCTAAGATTAACAATTATGACTTCACTTAAGAACTGCCTCCGTGGCCTAGTGCTATAGGCCCGCGCTTTACAAAACGGAGGTCGCGGGTTCGAACCCCGCGGAGGGCAATGCGCCTTATCTCTCTCCGGTCGTGTCGGTTATCCGTACCATCGGGCTATGAGAGTAAAAGGAAGAGTGAGTGCAACTGTGTCTGCGCAAACGCTTGTGCACTATAATATATCTTGCGCACTTGACTGATCTCTTGTAGATCGGCCGCCGTGGCAGGATTCGGTCGGGAGGACACATCACAGAACATTTGAATTACAAGGTTGTTTTAAGTAAAAAAAAAATTATTTGTAAGATGCTATATTCATGGAAATATTTCTAAAAATTAACATTTGCTTAGTGCTTTCGTTTGTCATCCCTGCCATCTCTACTGTCTCTACTTGACTTAGAGCGGTCATAATCATCATATTTTCTCGAAGTGATACGGCTCCTCTTATCATCAGACCTCCTTTCACGAGACCTATCCAATTCTCTTTCTCTAGACCTTGACTTGTGCCTTTTACTTGAATAATCTCTTTTGCGATCATATGGGGAACGTGAGCGTCTCTCACGTTTCTTGTGGCCACTACTGTGATACTTTGATAACGGTGGGGTTTTTGGAGACTTCTCCTTTTTTACGTCTCTTTTAGCATCTTTAGACGTTGATGCTGCAGGTGAATCAGCTTTTTTCTCTTCCTTTGCCTCCCTTTCTTTTTGAGCTTGCAAGTGCTTATTAGCTTGGTAGATTTTCTTTAACAAGTCTACTTTACTTTCTAATTCCTCCGGATTAACTTTAGGCCTTTTGTACAACTGCAAAATCCTAAGGGAAACTTCTCTTATATCTTCCTCCGTTACTTTGAACAGTAAAAACCAGTGAGGATTGTTTGGCAGTGGCAGACCAATCTTACGAGCAGTTAAATAGATACAAGCACAGGCAATTGTTTCTGGAGGAAATCTCATAAATACATCAGTGCGTAAGGCATCATTCATATAGTTCCATGCCATTTGCATGAGTTGTCTATTCTTTTCATATTGCAGTAACTGTAGATAGACTACAATAAGTTTGTGTGGGTGTTTAACATGAACGCAGAAGCCTAGCTCTTTTAGTATTCTCCGTTCTGCTTTTATTACCTGATTCTTAAGTTCTATATAGTTCTGGTCAACTATGAGAGGCGATATAGTCTTCTGTGCTCTCACTTGCTTGATATGATGAAAAACATTGATGACGTCTCGTATTCTACAAGGTTTTTCTTCTACTTTTGACGCTAAATAAATACTGCCCATTGCTGTTGTTTCCATTGGGTATCTCACGAAAGATTTGGAGTAATAAAACCTTTGTAAGTACATTTGGCCTGTTGCCATGGCTACTTGAGGTAGTTTCAGTAAAATACCAGCAGTTTGTATCATTTCACAACCTAGAATTCGTAGATCGGTTTCTATCTCAATGTCCAAACCATCGACTTGTGATGGTGTCTCTTTAAACGCAGATTCGGGTAAAAGGCAGTTATGCAGGGTGAGAACGATCTTGCCATAGTTTTTTTGTACCTTTGCTGGAGTTGCATTAGTTTTCGTCTGACTTTGCACAGTTGTGGTTGTCATGATGTTTTCAGTTTTAAGTATGTTATTTAACATGTGGCACAAGTAATATCACATCAATGAAACTATACATTCACTTTTTTTTACACTTCATATTTAACTTTACTAAATATTTAAACGTGCTTTAACAAGCAAAAAATATTAAACAAGTCTTCGAGAACGAAAATGACAGCCAACAGAAGCCAAGATGGCGCCACAAAATTTAACAGATGTCAAGGTTTCGCTACACTGAGTGTTACTGAATTTAAGATAATAAAGAATGCAACTCACCGTGTGCCATTGTCGAATATATTGATTTATAATATAACAATAATAAAAACGACCACTTTTATAAAATAAAAATAGGCGTTGATTTAAGTGACTCAAATCAACATTGTTTTTGACATGACTACGTTCCGTTTAGTGTAAACGTTACCTATACGTTAGAAATAAAGGTCTTCGAGTATGTGGTATACATATAGGTTTTTTTTTAAATATGTTTTATCACCGTTGAGATGTTCTTATTAGCAATATAATATTTTTCATCATTCATAGATTCTTATTATTGCCATCAAAAACGTTTGGTAAAAAAATTTAAAATTGTACTCTAAATATGTATTAATAATCGAAAAGTGAAGCAATATAATTATATTATAAAATGTTTTATATTATATATCAGTCTAATTAAAGGTTAGCTTACCTATACGTAACACTAATTTTTGCTTGAATAATTGTAAAATGGAACGCAACTCTAAAGCGGTAAATTTAAAGGAATATCTTATGGATCGATAACATGAATTTGATTGAATTAGTGATGTAAGGTCGTAGAAAGTTTAGTTTAGTATTATTACGGACATCTACTACTCAATATTTTATGGTTCATCGAGTGATGATACATAGATGCAAAAAATAGATAAGCTTATAAATAATTGGTTTAGATATAGTAAATTTTTTTACTTACATCCTGGATCCGTGCATTTCTGGACAAAGGAATCTAAAAAGTCGTGACCCTCGCCGGATTCAAAGCAGCACTTTACAAAGGACATTTCCTAATACTTAATATTTCTTAAATAACAATAACCATAAAATATATCAATTTTTAACAAAGGTAAATATATTCTTTAGTAAAATATGTTTTTTAAAAAAAATAACAGATTTTCAAAACAACCACTTTTAAGCAACTAGATAGGTTTGATTTTAATAACACGTTTATAAAATAATTTTTAATAAAACAATATCATCAGAAAATGGAGCACAGTTAGATACAATATAAAAGGTATCACTAAAGATTAACTTGATTTTATTATTCAATTGTATTGCTTTAATTTGTACCCTAATCGCCTAAAAATAAAACCCGATTTTGAAATAGGTCAACAACGTCACATTTCGTAGTTTCGTTTTCATTAGTCGTAGTTAATGAATATAGAAAATGTCGATACGGTCACCGCGAGACGCTCCATCTTACACGACTAAAAGTAAAAGATGTCAACATGTAAAAATTTACTTAAATATGATATCTGTACAACTTTGTAGGATTGTGCGCAAAGTGATGCGCAAAACAATCATCTGAAATGACAGTTTTACATCTATCGGATACTAGATGGCAGCACTAAATGTACAACGTCATTAATCTTAACAGGATTAAATGGGCTATCGTAATTATATTTACGCGCTCATCATAAGTAATTTAGATAATTTACAATTTTTTTTATTTAGTGTCTCGTCGATTAATTAAAAGTTACTGTCAATCTAGAAATTATGTAATGTTAATACTTAGTTAAATTTTACAGAACAGGTTTTTATTATTATTTTTTAATACTCAGCTAAATAAATATATAGTACGGTCTGGTTTGTGAAATCTTATTTAACGGTTCGATTGTTTCAAAATATGATCACAAAGTACAGACTTCTTGAACCAGCGGCTGAAATGCTTCACACTAGCTATGTGCTTTTAAATTTCTTTCACTATCGGTGTTTTAATTCGGCTTATATAAAATATGTCACATTCACGGTTGAGCATCTACACTTCTGTATCTTGTAAGTTTGCATTAGAACATTCTTTAAGTCGTCATCAATCGTCGATCATTCGGTTTTTATCATCAAATTTAAAAGGATATTATCCTTTTAAAGTTATTAATCTAAATTTATTTCATTTAATAAAAAATAGTAGTTTTGACAAAAAAAGAAGTATTTTAAGACTTTTAGTTTGATAATAAAAAATTACGATTTGGTGATGGTGCCAATAAGTCTCTAATTAATTACACATTATTAATAGTTTCTGTAATACACGTATTTGCCCCCAAGCAAAAGTCGCCGTCTTCGTAGATTGATAGGGACAAGAAAGAATTTTATAATATCTAAGGTGGTAATTGGACTTATTTTTTTTTAAATATCCTAAAACATAATTGGTAAGTGGCGTAAATGGTAACTCTCTTGCTGAGTCCTGAGATAAAGCCACAGCATTTTTTATGGGTTAGGAGGCAAATGAACAGGCAATCGCCCATGGGCATTTTTAAAGGACTTGTAAATGCGTTGCAAGCCTTTAAGGTGGGAATAAGCTCTCCTTGAAGGATCCTAAGTCTTATCAGTTCGTATTTACCGCGGATGACAATCGATTTCACTAGATTTGGGTACCTGGCAGAAAATTCCGCGAAAAGCGCATGGTGGAGGAATGCAAGCCAGATAGTATGGATGATATTTGAGTTTGCCACGCAGTGCGGTGGCAGACCTCAGCAGCCGGTATTGATCCAAACAATTCCTCTGAGCACTCGTAGTATGAGGAAAGATGAAACGTCTCTGAGTAGGGTCAAAGATTCAAGCCAAGGAAACTACCTGCTCGTCGACGATTCGAGCAGCTTAACGCTATAGATACAGTCAAATTTTAGTCACGATGGAGCGCTTCACGGGACAACAGCGTGCTTTTTGCGTAAAACAATTTTACAAAAACAACGATT
>DWHO01001774.1:0-14577 GCA_018247575.1 Eurytides lysithous rurik | reverse complement strand
CTACACCTATCACAATTTCTCACCACGCCCCGGGTTGACTGGTAGAGAATGCCTACAGGCGTTAAGTCCGCCCTTTGAAACCCCTTATTTAAGGTTTTTACAATAAAGAATAAATAAATAAATAAATAAATACCTGTCAGTAACGTTGAAGGGGCTGTCCGTTGGGTATTTCAAAAGAAAGTAAGCAAGCGCCAATGTATTTAAATATTGTTGGTACTTCTGTAGTCCGCGAAATACACACATTTACAAAAATTTAGATTTTTGGAAACCATTTTGTGGATATTTTTGAAATTTATGAACAACATTATATTGATAATATTTCTGATTATAAATAAACAACATTTGAATGATACTTTTTCTTGTTTTATTTATCTTTAAGTAAAGTAGGTTTCGTTACTTTGGTGGTGTCCTATATGAAGCTGATGTACCTAAGCACTATTGTATTCCGATTTGAAGGCTAAGGTAATAACTAGGCATAGAGCTAGAGCGTCTTAAATCTCTGCATGACGAACGCAATCTGGCAGTTTATAACTCGTTATATAACTCGTGCAGTTCAAAATAGCATATGTATTGTCATAGGCAAATAAATACATCCGTTAGTCCCTGCTTAAATGGGCATCGTCAATTAAGTAAGCTTAAGAATTGTTTAATTACTTTATTCCATTATTAATACATTTCTTACTAAGTAGCATTAAGTTTGATGAAAATTGATTACTTCAATACAAGATCTTATATATAGTGTTGCGTTTTTATAATTTATAATTGAAAAATGAAATTTGAAATAACCGAAACGTAAAGGGGTACATAAAGACTCAGTCAAACTTGGGCTTATACGTCGTAGGGAACTCTATTGTTCTATTTTATATAGCTTAACTCATGGTCACAAAGTAGCTTACAAATATTTTTTTTCAACAACACAACTAACCAATTAAACTAGATTAAAGATGTTTCAATGTCTTAAAGATAATAGTGACGCGTAAAAACTAATTCGGCGGTTATGACGTAATCTCAAAAGATCGGCGATTTATTTTTTACTACAGTGTGTACTGGCTGTGATGATCTGTAATTGCACTCTTATTCAAGAGAGTTTCTCCCGGCTTCAATATTTATTAGTGTACTTCATTTCCAAAAGCAAGGTGTCAATAGCTCCTTGGACTCATGTAGCGATGGCGTCGTTTAGTTCTAGTTCACATGAATTTAAACGTGAGATGGGAATGGGTTGACGGTAGATAACATAATTAGCGGTTACGTTGTGACCTTATATTAATGAGCACATGCCATGTTCGTCATGGGTAAACAAAACAATTTCGGCGGTGTCACAGTAGTAAGTAGGGGAGATCAATGAGGGTTGTGACAATTTTTATATTTTGTGTTTATTTCATCCCACAAATCTTAGTCAAGAAACATTTCCCATTTATATACTCTATAGGTCAATGTAGCTCAATGTATACTCTTTTACAAATAAAGAAAAAAATCAAAAAATCACACATTTCTCACGTCACAACTCTCATAATAACGAGGTAAGTAGTGACAGCTTTATTTATTAAATGTATGACCTTTTCGTGAAATTAATTAGGTATATTAAAATCATCTTAAGCACCTCCCCAGTGCAGACTACGTGAGACCTAACTCATTTTCTCTTTTAGTGGGGTAGTCGTCGTAAATAAGGATTTAATGCCAAATATTGACAGGAAAACGTTTTGGAAAACTAATTATCGATATTGTAAATTATTTTTATTTTTTCATATGTTAGAACACGTTAGGAAGGTTATGTTAGTCTCATTTACTTTTAATAACAATGGTGTTTAAATGCCATTCGAAATTAGATTGGCTGAACAACTCAATAAAAACAAAACGCGATAAAAGATGTCAATTTGTTTTATCTTAGCATTGTGTAGTATTTACATAAATACGAGAAAAATTATATAAAAAAGATATAATCTCTTTAATTTCGATAAAATAAAATAAGCACGCAGTCTTAGCCATGAGTTGAAAAAATTGTAATCGTAACAAAAATAATTCCAAATTTAATCTCAGTTAATTCAAAGCATAAATGACCAATTATTTTTCTTAGTAGTTGTTAATAGAATGTACAATTTTAATTTATAAAGTATGATCCATTTAAGGAACAATGAAATAACCCCTAAATAATACAGAATGATGTTTATTTTTTGTTTTCTGTTTTAGCTGTTATTATTTTATCAGTTATAACAATTTTCCGTTCCATCATAGCTTTAACGAAAAAAAGTATTTCTTTATGGAACTAATTATTACATAGAAATATTGACTTTAGAGTGATAATTATATTGATTAAGGCAAAATAATTAAAAAGTTACAAAACGCGTGTATATTGCTATTATATATAAAAACCAATATAATGCGGCTCTCTGCTTGAAAAAACAATACATACGAAAACTATATGTTGTCATTTGATTTTATGCCAAATTAAAAAAAAAACACAATGATGACAGAAAGTACGGTAACATATTTTTACTTATTTTCGATGTTGTATTTTACGTTGTTTAACCATCAGGTAAAGAAAATAACAGATTTTTCTATAGATAAATAATCAAAATATGGTGCTAGGTAAAAAAACATCGCAGCAACTTGCATCGTTCATACCATCGGCGGTTAAATACGGCATAGTCGGGTTTCTTGGCATGATTTACCTCACAGACTGGAAGGCTGTTGTTTTGTATATTCCAATATATAGAAATCAATTCATCAAAGATGGAAAAAAGAATTGAAATAGATAAGTGAACAATTTGCTTGAAATATGCTTACTACTTATCTTTAATTCACTGATCAATTTAACTATCGAACGATTTGAGGTCAATGAAGACAAATACGCCATACATAGAAACAAACTCCAAAAAATGTGTTAATCGGAGCCCAGGTGCTGTGGAGCAAGTTGGGCAATTTGATTTTTTTGTTAACAAAAGACGCACGCTTAAAGCACGCGCGCATTTACAATGGAAATCTGGAAAGAGAATGGAGTTGTTATAATGACTAGTTTCCAAGATCAGGTGTGTTGGGATTTACAATGAAATGTCAACCGGCTTGGGGCACGCAGCCGGCCGGCACACGCGCAGCTGCCCTCAGCCCTCTCGTCGACCGATCGCCCTCCGTATGAAACACCTCCCATTGTCGAATTAAATTTTTTACGTGTTATTATTACGTCCATGTAATTGTTCTGTTAACGTGGTGTAAAATTTTGTGGAGCATTAAATGTATTGTACTTTTTGCATTATTTTTAAAACTCCAAATAAAATGTTAAAATATTTGTGTTTTTATGATTTTTGTTAAATTTATACACCAAATGAACTTTCAATAGTTTCATATAAGGACGTGTAACATTAAATATTTTCCTGTAGAAAATAGTAAATTACATTTCCGAACCGATTGTTTCTTTAAATTTATATACATCTTTTTCATCCATGTAATTAAATATGAAACTCCTTAGGTATTTGGGAATATGTAATTAGTAATTCATAAACATATTGTTTTATAAGTTCCGCCAGTTGTATTAATTCCGTAGTTATTTGTTGCCTTTGAAATATGCGTCGAGCGTTGTAAAATAATTTTAATTAACAATTTTGCCATTATCTACCTTATTTTCAAAAAGAGGCAACTGATCAAGATCTAAATGTAGAAGTGGAAGTTGGTAATTTTCTATTATCCCCTAAGCAGAGTCAAAAGAAGTGACCACGATTTCTATATAAATAGATGTATATTTAAAATTTAGCAGAAGAAATTTAATTATATATTAGATGAGAATTGTAAAATTTTTAGGTATGCATGTTATTCCATTAATTTGAATTAAGTAAAATTGAAAAATTACATTATTTAAAGTTCGCATCATGCAGACATTTTAATTTCCCTCTAAACATGTTCTTCTAAATAATTAATTCAGAACTATCAGTGATAAACAATGATTTGAAATTAATAAATATTCAAAACTGCATTATATTTGTATCCCTTATTAGTCGGGTATAATATGGTTATCCTATTTAAAGGGACAAGGGAGGGGTTACGATTGTGGACTGCAGGCGAGTTCCAATACAACCGAATAGCTTTACACTTTGTAGTTGCTCGTTGGCCGCTATACGGGCGGCAGCGTGATTTCACGGTGTCTCGAATACTTTTACGATACATACGGGCGAGCTTTACTCGTCAATTGTGGAAATTTAATTGAATTTTAACGTTTGTGTTTTGTGGCTATAATTTATCGGTCAAAATGGATTTGTCTTGTGGCGAGAATCTGCCGAATTCCGGTAACCACAGCGGCGCCAGTTCGAGGGCTGTGGACATGTGTGTAGCTGGAGCAGACCGCGCTCTAGACAGCGATCCAAGACTGCTGCTGAACCTCCTGACCTTGGAGCGGTCCCATGCGTTGCACACGGACTACTTTCAAAACGTACAGATTGACATTCAGCCGTTCATGCGAAAGGTCGTCACAACTTGGATGTTAGAGGTGAGAAAAATAGACCGGGCTCTTATTATGATTATTATTATAAATTAAATAAATGTATATGTACTTATTTGCCTTAATGATTGTGATGTGTGGTAGTTTTGCAATATAAATATATTCCGATTCTGTAAGATTATGTCTATGCACCTCAAGGATCACTTATCCCAATTCCTTCAGCTGATAACTATAATGTCGATGACCTACAATTATAAAGCTTAACTATTGGGCTCGTTGAGTTTTGTTTTAATTTATCAGTCTTTAAATTTTACGGTAGACACTTTATAGCAAGTAAAGTGCTAAAATATCGATGCATTATTTTCAAAGATACCTTCAACATTGTTTTGTAATATCTAATCTGTGTGTGTACACTTTTGCTTAGTTTGAAGAAATAAAAAATAAAACGATCGAGAAATTTATTTTTGTCCTTATTATGTTTTTGCTGTCCGTATTATGTTTCATATTGAAATGGGCCAAGCGCCTCTGTCTTACGAATATTAGTATCGGCTTAGTAATCATCGTTATCAAAGTTATAATAATATTATTAGTATCTAATTTGTAACACTTGAAAAAATTACGAGAAGAAAAACTATTTTGGACTAATTTGAACACATTTTGCCACACATTGCCAATTCAAAATAAGTCATTGTTATCATATAGTTCATTAATATAACTTTTTTAGAGTGGCTACATAAAAGAACTGTTTTTAATCAGGTATGCGAAGAGCAGCAATGTGAGGAGCAAGTGTTCCCTTTGGCTGTGAGCTACATGGACAGATTCCTAGCTCAGCGCGCCATCTCACGGCAGCAGCTCCAACTCCTCGCCGTGACCTCGATGTTATTGGCCTCAAAGTTCCGACAGTGTCACCCACTTTCCGTGGATTTGCTCTGTGCTTACACCGACAACTCAGTTCATCCCAACGAAGTTAGGGTAAGAAACTTGTTTATTTGTCTAGTTTCATCTTAAGTGCGAAGTAACAAAATTACGAATGTTAAAATTTGGTATTAAATGGTGTTTATAGTAGATACAGCGCCTAACAAGAGTTGATCAAACATTTCATTGTGTCAATTTGAAACTATCTGGTGATAGTTTTTCTAATGATTTGTTTTCAATGGATTTATTTTCAAGTTCTTTGAGTACGGAATCTAAACGGAAATAATCGAAACGAAACATTGTAGGTTCATAATAATTAAAGAAACTACAATATTATGTAGTTAAGAAGTAGTAAGAATAGTTAATCATAATGATAAATGCATAATTAAAATACGTGCAATTATATGCCCCATTTAACATACGACGTTCATGTTTTACGTTGTTGTACTCTATAAATATTATGAAGTCTTACGTATGCACCTTACATCCTGTGCCAACCGCAAAATTCTATACATTGTTCTGATTCTCCTGTGAACGAGCGCGATTGGCCGAGTCAAATGTCACTCCTTCGCCCCCAAAGAGGACGGCATTGTATTGCCCGTTTCCTTAAAGTCGCCTGTGAGTTTCCGGCAATTACTCCTTCCGCGGCTGACACAATCTAGGGGCAACCAATAATTTGTCGCCCTTGTAAGTAGCTGCAGTCTGTGACGAACTCCGCTATTGAACGTCTCGGTGCCTGACTTCCGACGGAAATGTGGGTATACACACTGATGCAAATGATAAGACGCTTCCTAATGTTAAGAAGTGTCATGTGTCAGGGACGTATGAGTACACAAAGCACTATTTGTTTGTCAAAGATGTATTATAAGACGTGACATTATTCTTTAGTTCAGTAACTCTAGTCATGTTCATCTAAAAACCTAATTTTGAAATTGTATATTTATATATTCACTTACTAGTTTTTACCCTCCGCTTTGTTCGACTTGCAGTGATTTTTTTTATCTGCTGTTTTTTGGACTATCTTACTCCCGTCCCTTTAATCCTTGGTTAGTAACTACACTTGCATTGAATTAAGTAAGGATTTTGTTATCACATTCCTACACAGTTGTAATTCTATGTCATTATCCATCGAATAGTCCATCGCTGAAGTTGATAATACCGTAATTGTAATATTGTGTGACCACAGCCAGGTAGAGGCAGGTGTGATTCCGTCAATTACTCGCTAATGTCCGTGAGTTTTTTACTTGTAGCACTATTCACACGCCTCTGTCGCACTCGCTACTCTGTCTGTTTTTGTTATTGCGTAAAAATATTTTTTACGCAATAACAAAAACAGACAGAGTCTATATTGACTATATATTACTACACTACTATTACTACATAGACACACGACTATATACTATTGCATATTTTGATTACAACACCATCTTCGTACGATGTCCACCATTATAAGATACTATCAATTGGACGTAATAAATTATTAATATTGTGTAAATTTGTATTGCGTATCTCGATATAACGGACCGTGAGAACGCAGGCAGGCTTAAGTCAAAGTGGGTTGGGTTCGGTTAAACCTTATGGCGTCCCGGTACATCCTTGCAATTAATTCGTCCGATGATCCCGATAAGCGTGCGACGCGCATACTTGACGATATCATATGGCGTACGTTATGTTACAATTTCCCATACCGCACCTTAGCTACCTTAACTTCGTTGTATATCGTGCGTGAAATAAACGTCGCCAACTGCTGCCGATTCTCACGTTAAGTTTAGTTATTTACGAGAGACAGTCTTTTGTTGAACGTTTCATAATTTAAAGGTACATTTTGTGCCCTATTATCTTAGCATTCTTATGCGATAAGAGATTATATGGAAAGGGATGTTTATTTTTAAATAACGACGGGTGTCTGTTATCTGAGCGGGAATAATCTATGGGTTTAGTGAACTTTAGGCACAACCATAATAATACAATTTGTTTCTAACTATACTTGTAGAACTACTTACATTAATTTCATAGATTTTTTTCTACGAAATCGTTGTAAGTAGCAAATCCGACCGCTCGTTTGCTTTAGTCTTTGATTGCTAGAATTACTAATAGCAGTTTTAATAAAGTAACTAATTAAATTGTTTACAAATATATCAGCAGTAAAATCGTTAACAGCTTAAGGGTAATTATGTGTATCGTGAGGCAGATTGTTTTTATCCCTCTGTACGAGTAACTTTCGCCTATATGCAGACACTGGACTCTCCCCGCGTAAACAAACATATACCGGTTCCTTGGCCCGTCCCTTTTCTTTCCATTCTTGATAGTTCGCCATTTTTTGCGGTTTCCGCCTGATCCGTCGTGTATGACGGTCACGATTCAATTGCCGAGAGTCAGCATGTCTTTAAAGTTATACAAATTAAAATGCATAGTTCAACAATTACTATGTAATGCCAAATGTTGGTTTCGTTAGAAAAGTTATAATATCTTTTATTTTCACCAATTAATCGAGTAGAAATGGCACTCTTTATGGCGGAACGTGCGCCATTTTAAGAATATATTACGTCTGCATTTAATTATATGCTCATAGCGCTGTAGTAGACCCGGTTGAAAAAAAGGTCATGCATTGGTATTAGATTCGTTGAAATTCAGTAAAGAACAAACGCACATTATTTCGACTTCTGCTCTTTTATTACAGTTTAATTTAAATAACAAAAATTAAAACTGTGACTCATCTAGCACTTTTGCTTTTCACTAAGTCAGTGATATCCATCAAGATCAATAGATGGGAAAATATAACATCCAAACGTTAATTATTAAAAAATACGTAACATTTGTAAATATTTATTGTAATTAAGTGAAGTCTGTATTGACGTTACACACATTAAATAACAGCGTCATGTCAACGTTCGATTTAAAAAAAACTTATTTCTTCGATATTATATTATTTCTTTAATTTGTTGCAGCAATGGGAAGTGATGCTTCTCCAACGCCTCAACTGGCAGCTTTCAATTGCTACAGCCTTCGATTTTGTTGAACCATTCCTGGCACGGGTTCCATGGGGCCGACAGAATCCCTTAGTACGCACCCACGCGCTTACTCTGACATCGGTTTGTTATACCGGTAAGTCTTAAAGTCCTTATTTACTTAAGTAATTATCAAGGTTTCCTTATTTTCTGCCTAAAAATTATAAGATCTGTGGTAAAACTTTATGTAATACCAAATTAAATTGATTAAGAGCATAAATTCGATAACGAAAGTTTATGATAAAAAAAATATTTATAATAATAAATATTTTTATGGCTCATCGCTTGGTAGATTAAATTGCATCAATTTGGTCTATGAAACACTTGACCGAATTAAAGTGTAGGAGTTTATTTATTTTTATTTTTAATAGTACTTTTAAAACAATCTAACGGAATTAAATAAATTACAATGAACAGAAAATTATATACATTTTAACTAATTAACCTTTGTTAAAATTTCTTATCGTATACTGGTGTATATATAACCGCGACGGAAAATTGACGTTTCAGACAAACATAAATTGCCTACGCGCACGTATTATGCGGGTCGAATGCCACATTTTTTTCGTCTCTTGACCTTGTGTTAATTATCAGCAATCAATATAACTTTTTCGTATTTGAAATCCAGTATTGAAAGAACAAAATAAACGTTGGAACCATTTAGTCTAGTAATACTTTGTCAGCATAGCGCTTTCGTTTTTTTGGGGCGTTACTTTATAGGCTAATATTTTTATTGTTAAGAGTATAATCTCTTGTACGCAGTCTTACCACGTGTCGGTGAACATTTAAAATAGACGTAAGCCGAATCACCAGCCGCGGACGGGGTCGGTTTTTTAATAATTCAATGCTCACCTCCCTTTGTAATGGGATTTGAGTGCGTGCGTAGTATTCGGGGCGGAGGAGGGCCGGTGCGGCGTGCGTGTGTCGGAACGCACATGCCGTGAGCAGCACAGATATCGCACACCTTGTGCGCACCCCACTCCCATTGCCACTGGCCCCCGTCCTGCCAGCACTCCTATTGTCGAAATGCAGTTATGCGCAATTACGCATTTGAATTGTTGTTTACCTTACAATTGTCCCAATAACACGACTGTACGTACTTCGACGTATTATATTAAATACTAATGTTACGTCTACTATCAAATGCAAATGTTACGTGGTAAACAATTCTATCGAAAAGTTGTTCACCTTTTTAAGATCCGAATAAAACGAAATGGACATACACATAGTGTATATACATACTATGAATGAATATGGTGTGACAAATTTTAGCAACAGATTTTCTTTTTCTTTTTTGAGGTCCGTATAAAGTCAGCTTTAACTATTGCACTATGGGTACATATTTATACGCTATCAAAATACGAATGTTGATATAAAATATTTCGCTTCGATGTTTTAAAAGTTTAGGCTAGGTAAATGAGGGTTAAAGTACATATAACAAAAAAAAAACACTTATGTAGTATTAAAAATGTAGCTTTCGGTCGTCACCCTCTCAGTCGAAATTCAAAAGCCTAGAAATTTAATATACATCGGTTTACTATCGGCCCGCGATCGTGAACAACAGTATTGAATATGTATTAATCTTAAATCAAATAAAACTTTTGCAGGGACTCGTCACTTTATTAAGCCAAATTTGGTTCGTTACACTAATTTTACCGTTTTTAATTTAGTAATAATAATATTTATAAGTGATACGATACCTCCAGTGTTCCGTCTGAAGAATTACCACTACATTGCAAGTTATTCTACTGCCAGCAGTAATGTGTAAACACTACTGTGTGTGGTTTAAAGGGCAATGTTGTCAGCGTCATTACTGTGTATAGAGTTAGACAATTTTATGTATATAGTAGTGGTAAAAATTAGACAATTTTATGTATATAGTAGTGGATAATACAACATTTGTCTAATTGTTGATACTAGACTAGTGCATATATATTGATATTATTAATTTTGCTCTCGCTTTGAATATTTAACCATGCTTAACAATTAAAGATTTAGACTTATTCAATAGGTAAAAAAGCAAATAACGATATTATTTTACACGGTTGCCATTTGTTTTGTGTGAACATTGCTTACCAGAACGTGTTAAACCGTCCATTTAGTGGTTATCCGATCAAAGATCTGCCCATTTAGCTTATTCAAAACTGAAAGGACACATTGTAAGGAACGTGTAGTTTGAAATGAGCTGTCAAATCAAAGCCGCCAACGGCCACCGGAAGTGTTATAATTGCCGGTAACTGATCGTGTATTACCGGAGGTGTTAACAGGTTAATAACACTCCTTGACCCCTGGACCTATTGATCTTAACACGCGGGTTCAGTTTATAGTTATAAAGGATACGATTTCTTTGTTATTTGAACACTTCCCATTAATGTGTTCGCAGTCTTTATTTTTCGCATTGGGTCGTTGAAAAAAAAATCAAAAACCTGTTAATTTATTCGGTGATTTTTTTTCTCTGTATCTTATAGGTGTAGTTTGAGTATCTTTGAATAATATAAGACAGTCTAACGCGAGTTATAACAAAATCTCTTTACATAGTATTGATTAATACTGCCTTAAAAGACGCGTATTTTAAGCGTTTCGAAGTATTCACTACATTAAAACCGGAGCTTTTTGATTTACATCGCTTCTAACTCGGAATCGGTGTCACGGCCGCTATGGTTTGTAAGACGGGTAGCCGAGTGAGTTTCACTGGTCGACAGCTGACTTAGCGACAATGCCCGAAGACGTCCCGGGGGCATTGTTCGGTCCCGAAGTGTCGGGCCCGGCGACAAAGGGCACCCTAGAAGGAGCCGTCTCGCCGCGCACCTGGCGTTCCGACCCTAAGCTATCTAACTCGATCTTTCCTTCTCTGCGAACCGAATACCGCTATTCCTTCGAGCTTTAAATCCTACAAAGCCATCGTGACTTGGTTAGCCGACCTATGACAAGATATTTTCATAATAACGACAGTCGAGACAAAATTAGTAAAGTATAAGGCAAAACAGTAATCGCACAGGATTTGCCTATTAAAAAATTCTGATAATGATGAGGATTATTTTCGTTACCTTATTATCAAATTGCATACTCACTTTATTCATTACAGAGTCATGGAGGTATAATCTAATATATTGAGTCGATAAGGTATATATTTATTCGGGCATCAATGTAATCTTAGCTAATCTAAGTAGTTCCCACTCGTCATGAAATATAAAACTTGGTTGTGATTTTTTGTCTCCAATGTTAGCGGTGCTTCTTCCCAATGAAGACATAAAACTTTCGACCGGGGGTGATCCGTATTGAGTTACAACCGGTTCTTCATTAGTGGGACGCAAACAAGGAATTAATATTTGCAACCCTTGCACTTTCGGGTGTCTATTTTTAAAAGGGACAGCCTAGATAGGGTGAAACGGGTTCGGCAAACGGATATTAACGGTTCTGTTTGCCTGTTGGATAGTTTGCGACCAAGTGACGTTTGCTTCACTATTAGGAGGGTAAGACGCGAGGGTGTAGTCTTAGGTTGTCGGTCGGTCGCCAGCAGATGTTGAGCGCAACTGTCGGCCAACCTGTCGCCCAACCGACCTCCCCGCTTCGATGCTCGCGTTGGTACAGATTGTGCCCGATACGCCGCTCGGCCGTTTTGAATTTTTAATGAGACCCGATTAGTTTGTGCCCCGTCCCTGCTTTACAAATATATCGTACTTTATGTTTCATTATTGTTTCTGGTGTCAACGGGTCAGTGGCTCAACTGATGGTCAGCGAACGCCGCCGCCCATTGATATCTGTAAAATCAAAGGACTTGCAAATGCGTTGCCGATTTTCTCAAGTGGTTGTTAAATGACACGCCCTTTTTATGACGCGGGTAAAAAATAAAGAAATTACGGAGAAGTAAAACAAAGCGTACTTTTGTAGGTTAATATACTGATGCTCGCGGTAATATCGAGTGATACATGATTTTAGCACCAAATCATTTATTTGTATTTTAGATACATTTAATTTTTTCATAATATAATTGGACTTCACGTGTCTATTGTATAAGTTAGTTTAAGCATACAGTCATTTAAAATATACGAATACAAAACATACAGATTTTTTACTTTGATAAACACATATTTATTACTTCGGATTACCGTACTTCTTTATTTTTCAATTATTATTACAATGTCATGGTGTAAATAGGAAATGTTGCGAAAAGACATTCATAAATGTCTAACGGCCAGTAACGGCACAGGCGCAATAGACAAAAGCGCGAGTGCAGTTTCCTTTTTATGCCATAACAGGTATGTCAGTGTCTACGTACGTTAGACCCGAGCCGTTTTTCTTAACACGTGGCGCTCGCTCGCGTGTTGCGATCTCGGCTTTTTTCTCTCGTAAAACGCACCTCTAGCGTGAAGAAAGGCAAGGGCACGAGGAAGGGTGTAGGTGGGCAGTGACCCCGCCAACGCGTGCAAGGGTCGCGCCAGGTGTTGCCACATCTGCCGTCTTGGCCACCATGCACCCATCGCGAGTTGGCCAAGAAGTCTCGCTCCACCGCGCCCGCCGTTAGGCTGTGCTGAACGTTGCAATGCAACGCCTTCAATGATGACCTAAGATTATTGCAAGATGCTTTATTTTCCACTTTATGATATAATCGTATCGTTAAGTTAGGAAATGTATTAAATACCACTCCACAACCTCATTCTTATTATTTTTAAATAACGTGGAGCATTTGCAACATTTATAAAAATGTTAGGTCTGACGAGTTAAGTAGTAATATTACTTACTATCTTTGGCGTCGAAAACAAGCCAAACGTTAGTAATAGGAACCAAATCGCCACCATTAGCGTATCGAGGAAGCTGTTGTCATAATATGTTATTTAACGATAGAGTGATTGTTCGAATCTCGCAAATCTAAGAGCATAACAACACAGCCGTCGTCGACCGCGAATTCGCAGCTGCGCCCTGGGCCAAAAGACTTAAGATGTAAATTACCATTATTCCGGCCCTATTGTACCGACGTAGGTACCCACAAAGATGTAGACGGGGACAGCGTGCACAAATCTGGCAGCTGCCGACCTCTCCATCCTTATTCCCGGACAACAATGAGCAAGTCGCGGGGTATTGTGCAAAATGTAACTCGACGTTTTGTTGGATTCAGTTCCTTCGCATCGATTCCGGGGGCATTAATCTTACGTTACTTACACATTTTCGCCGATAGTCGGGCTACATTTTATACCTGCGTATTGAATAGAGGATTTTATACATTTTGTGTTTCATTCGAACATAAGCGTTTATTTTGAGATGACACAAAAATGTTTACGTTATGAATAACACGTTTAATTGCGACTCGTCTGATCGGTTTCTGATTTTTGTTTCTTTTGTAAACTCGAATTGGATCGTTTATAAACAGATAAGACATATATATAGAGCTATACAACACATGCCAACGTGTGAGCGTGAGATGGCCGCAAGGACGTCGGGATGCAAGGTGCTTAGACCACCTGTCCGTTATAATTATCTTGCAACAGATGCGCTCTACCTGCACCGCGCTCGCATCGTGAGACATCGGCATTCGACTCTGTATAAATACTTTTACATACATCTATACAAAGCCTTTTTTTGTCAAGTTACTTTTATGTCCTATGTATTCTCTCTACGGTATTGGTGTTAAATATTACCGGATTTAAAAATATAAGAAAATCTCAAAATTTGGTTTGGATCGCAATGTCATAACGTATTTTTTAAAATATATTTAATTAACGTCTAAAACGGTGCGCAGTTCCTAAAAGAAATATAGCTTTTATGAGTAAATAACGCTTACACACATCGAGCTTCAATATTAAGGCGTTTTTCCGCTAGTCGAAAGCAAAGGTGTGGAGCATTTAGAGAACAAAGAACCTTTTTTATGAATTTTACCTGTGTTACTCAGCCTAGAGCGTTTTTTTTTAAAAAAAAAACATCAACCCGTTGCCGCCGAAACAAATGTGCACTTACTTCACTTTACGCGGACATTCGTTTAAATAATTCGACGCTCCCGAACAAAAACTCGGTAATCGAAAATTCTAAATTTTACAGGAGAAAAGTTTTACTGATTTCGTTGAATATTTTTTCAACAAGTAAGCTATTGAAGTCATTGATGTCTCAAATTAAAGCTAATTTTTTATAAAATGTAACTGTGTTATTAATAAGAAATTCCTTTATTTAAAAACCTAGTTATTTATAAAAACAAATTATACCTAAAATTCTATACATTAATTAGTACAGTGATAG
>DWHO01001773.1:0-14578 GCA_018247575.1 Eurytides lysithous rurik | reverse complement strand
GCCCCGGGCCGGCCGCGCCGCACGGACGTGTCGCGGCAGCGGTGTTCGATCCCGGCGCGAGTGTTCCGCGCCCCAGTGGAGTGCGTGCGCGCTATGTCCCCACCGTGAGCGTGTTCAGTGCGATCCCGCGGGTTTCGATGTCGGAGCGTGTCGCGATGGCTGCGGCGCACTAAGCTGTGCATCCTTACCGTGATAAGTAAGTTTCGCTTGTTACGTAAGGAAAGTGAAAGTGAGGGTAGTTTTAAGTGTTCGCGTACCGTCCTCTTCCCGCGCTACGATAGGCGGGCGGATTGCGAAGATCGTGTTCGGCGGGTTATGTCTTCTGATAAGCGTTTGTCTTCTGGGTTTTTCACTGTCGTATTGTTACGCCATTTGTCAATAAAACTTTGTTCAAGCAACGCAGACGATTAATCTTTTAAATCGAGATGCGAAAGTTTGTTATCTCGATTCTAGTGAACAGCAATGTCAGTCCCAATTGCTAGCTATGTAGCTGTTATGTTATGATATTCAAATGTCATGTACATAAGTGTAAGGAGTTTAGATGTGACGAGCCACCGGGATCGCATAAAACTTTACGAGCTGCTTAAAACGATGCATTAGCCGACGAGTTCGAGTACTAGAACAGGCAGCGCGGGTCACTGAATAAAACATTCCGATTCCTCACGACACCTACTCTATTTGATTAGCGCCGTAATCGTTTAAAACGCCGTCGGGATCCTTTAAGCTATTAAAGTCGCTCCCGACATCTCACTTTCCGATTCATCGCGTTCGTAAACAGCTCGAAATACTCGGAGGAGCGCTCAAGCCAACGATTCGGAAAACGGAAACTTTATTAAAACCGAGTTTGAATATTTCAGACGGAATTTCATTTGCGAAAAACTTCGGAGCGTCTTCGATGCAAATCCAATTTAGCCTCGGCTTATAAAACTACTAACTGAATAAGAGAGACGAAAGCTGCGCAGATAGAGCTGAACAAAGAGAAACTTAGTTGGAATCGCGAATAGTTTTTCTTATCCGCGGTTCAACTTTCCACGCGTATTTTTTATCATCCACCACTCATCAAGTTACCTGGACCCCAATTCTTTCTACTTAATTTTACGTAAGTTATATATATTAAATAAAACGGGTAGCAAAGGATAAGACGGCACAATCGCTTCAGTAAAGGTTAAACGAGATTAGCCCTTCTGAAGGGCCGCGTCACAGTAATATCCCGGCCTGAGTACCCTAGGAAACCCTTAGCAAAGTGTGACCGAATCAAATATTCATATGGAGATGGTAACTTATTAGGAGATTCGTGCTATATATTCGGGCACTTTGCGTGGGCCACTAAAGGACGATTGCGGGACGTTTATCAAAAGGATTGAATTTCCATAGCAAAAGAAAAGTAATAAAGACAATGAGGCAATTAAAAATTTAATATATCAAAAATTTAAAAAAAACATCGTTGTTAAATAAATATGTAACTATTGTGGTAAATGTCCGTAAAAATTATAAAGTTTCTCGGTTCAATTTGATGTTTGCTGATTGATAATAATTTGAACATTATACAAAATAAAGATTGAATTACTTTCCGTGTGCTCATTTAGTTGATTATTAACACATGAAACTTAATTGGTTAAAATTGTAATGTTAAAATAAGTATCGGGCATCAGATCATGCAAAATGCCAAAACTCCATTCGCAAACAAACTTATACATATTCGAAATCACAAAATCACTAAAATATATTTGTGTAATCAAATTCTTATTCAACATACAATCAAAAGAGTCGCGGCTATATTATTTTTCATTGCAAACACAAAACTGGTGGTACCTGTTTGTCAATTATTTATTATTATTATTAAAATATATTTGAAATCTATATTTGCTTACATGTGTATGCTTAAATAAATTCGTCGTTCATTTGTAAAAAGTGCGATTCTAATATTAGTTATTACTGTACACGAGGGAATCGACAAAGTGGGAAATTAATATCACAAAATATTATTCTTTGCGATCGCCTCGTTATTTAAAAAACATAAACACGTTGACGGAAAACATCGTGACAACTTAATATAAAGGTATACAAAAGAACATGAAATATAAATTTAATATTTTTGAGCTTTATGTGTTTAATTTTAACATCTTTATCATCATAACATAGACACAAGCAGAGTTATCAGCTTTGTATTTAAGCAATATATCGGATTCTACTTGTATAACTCTCACTTTACAAGACAATTTTTATTTGCATTGTGTGCTATAAACCTATTACTGCCTAAAGATATTACATAGTTTTTTGTTAGCATTTAGTATTATTCTTAAAATATATTATTACTAAGACGTTTCATTTAAAATAGCGTCTCCCATACTAGGAAATAATGTCTCCGTAGCAGGTGTTTTAACAAATATGAAATCACGGGCACAAAGTACACGCAGGTTTTAAATATCTATTTGCGAATCACGCAATTTGTCACGTGGGATCGAACCCACAACACAGCGCATAATTAAACAGGAAAGGTGGCCATTCCAACCTCTACGCCATCCGTGCATTCGAATGAAAAGTTTGTTGTCAAAAAACTCAATGATTTTTGTCATCGGATCCAACTTACTGATATTTTTTTACTACATATACTAAACTACGTATATATAATATACGTATAACTACGTACGTATTTACAGATATTTCCATTGTTATGTGTTTGTTTTTGTATCAAGTTAATCACTTTGTTTCTCAGACAAGGATTAGGTCACACTTTTGTGACATTTAGCTCAGACGTGTCGTTGCATGATAGGAGCGCTACACAAGGTCAATTCTATGCGACTAAATTAAAAAAAAAACGAGTAATTAATAAAGTAGTATTGGAAGGAAGTGGTTTTGTAATCAAAATAAATAATGTCAATTAGTTAGTATTTACAGTTCAGTTTATGCCTAAAAATGTTATGGATATTTTTTCAGATCAAATATGTCTCTTAAATGCAATGTAAAATAAGACAATCGTTAATTTTGTAATAGGTGAGGATGCATCAAAATTGCTCTTAAACAGTCCGATTCAGTTAAATGACATATGCGCCACACTTAGAGCTTTAAACAATTAAGACACCGAACACTAATCATTTAGGCCCCACATGAGGCGATCATTTGCTAAAGCTCTTGGCGAAACGCTAAAAGGTATTGACATAGGCGGCGATTTAATGGTTGTTGACATTAAAGGATATTGTAAGAGCTCATAAAATTTAATGCGCGCGGCCTAACTTATGGGTGTTTTATATGATGACGCCATTCCGATCCATCCACACTTCATTCGTTCTTCTAATGGTCAAATCTAATCTTTAACAAATTTGAGTGTATACATTGAATATTACATTATATTATATTCTTACTCTAATAATAACAAAAGTTATTTCTAATTTGCCACAAATGACAATTCTGTAGGTTACAGTCATACAAATGTGTCAATATTTCGAAACTTAACATGATCATTGTTGACATGTTGATTATTCCACTATGAATGAATTTTTTCATTTCTTTTACTTTTCTTTAAATACTATATTTCTATCAAAAGCACAGAATTAATGAACTTGGTTTTCATTGATAATTTAAGTGATATAAGGGAAAACGTTAGTTTTTTTTTTCAAAGATCTGTACATATCGCTGACGGTTACGCAATATTCCAAGTGAACCATAATTTTATTCTTATATATTCATAATAAATCTACGTTAATAAACATTTAGTAAAATGTTTGATCTGATATGAAGTTATTTTTTTTAGTTATTCATTTACTTAATATATTTTTCAAAATATTTTAAGAATTTGTTTCAATTCATTGATATGCTATCAATATATTTATCAATATATATTTGCAGCATAGCACTGTCTTAAATCGCATCATACGGCTTTTGATAAAGAGGTTTGAGTAATTTTGTGACTGCGACGGAAATGAGTAATAGGAAGCGGAGAGATGTGCGTTCCCGGTAATGACGCCATATTTCATTTGCATATCGGGCTTTTATACCATCTCGTGATCCGAATTTGCAACTTTTTAATGTCTAACATTTGTATAATAGCTTGAAACATTGTTCTAACAGTAAGTTAAAATATCCCACTATTTATTATTACTCAAACATTAAAATAATAAGGTGTTCTGCGCATTTTAGGTTCGTTCGTGCACATGACATCAGAATACAGTGACATTTTAACAGAAGTACATAATTTATGATGACGATTACGATTTAAAAAGTAATAACTTTTTTTTTATTGCCTTTTATTATTTTATAAATATTTTTCATGAGCCATTTGACGTTGTAGCTAAGCTTTTAGCTTCGGAATTTCAGGTCATGGGATCGATTCCCGGCCAGGGCAAATATATGTATCGAAAGGATCAAATCAACCAAAATATATTTATTCAAATAGGCCTTTACAAACACTTTTGAATCGGCATTTTCATATCTCACTTCGTGAGGAAGCTACCGCCGGCTTGGATTGCACTTCTGCTGAGAAGAGCCAGCGATAAACTCAACAGTTGCTCTTTTTTATAATGCCCTTATAGTATGTTAAGCCTTAATACAGTAATATCTATCCCACATACGAGTCAATCAACTGAACTCCACGCATTTTGGTCCAACAGAAACTCGTGAATAGTATAATAAAATTTATGCAATAGATTATTTCTAATTTTATTTTTAAAACACTCAAATGGTAGATCCAGGACATCTCGTGGAATTTTATTATATATGCGTATACCCATGATTGTTCTTTCATCTTTTGGAGACGAAATTGAGGTGTTGCAGTTTTCTTATTTCTAGTATTACCGCGTGTTTGTCACTGAGTTTCAAGAAAGTATTAAAATTTTGTCGGATAAATAAAATGTATGAACTACAAATACTTGTTAGGCGTTTGTCTTTGTGAATATATATAATTATGTGAAACGCTCTTTTAACACAAGATATTTTTATATTGCAATAGGGCAGCGTTTTTTTGTAAAAATATAAATATCATTTGCTTACCTGTTAAAAAACACCAAGTAAATACAACAGGAGCCGAACCTCGCCCAAGATGGCGACTTAACTATTAACACAATAATTACTTTGCAGCTGTAAATCAATTTTTTTAGTATCTTAATTATAAATTAATAAATGTCGACCGAATTTCGGCCAATTGAAAAGACATATAAAAGTAATGTGTCAGAAACTAATGCACTCAGAGTGAGTATGAGGCCTTTAGTTTTATAGTCCTATGGACCGAACCATAACCGATGAATGATTCACACATTTAATCAACTTGAGAATTACGTTTACTCCCAACTACTATTAAATGGTGTAGACGAATAGCCAAGATTATTTTTATTTGCCAACCCGTCGCATATATTTCACGTTAGCCAATCGGATAAACAGCCCGTAACGCCCAAACTGAATTGAGAAACTTCAACACAAAATCTATGCCTCAACAATCAAAATCTACGATCGGATCGCAATGAATGTCAGATATCAGTGACATAGTTCATCTTCATAACAACTCATTAGATAAGAAACAATAGAGTACAACGCAAATAATAATACCGAATTCCGTTCGCGTAAAGTTACTCGCGATTGTTTAGCAAAAGGCGCTGAAATTTTATCTGGTCGTATTTCCTGAGGCGACTTCGGGAAATCTAATCTGAACGTATTGTAGTGATGTAGAGCGGGAGTCGCAACGCCGCTCAATGGCCGATGTCACCCCGGGGACCAGATAAGGCGGCCCTCCAGCGCCTCGTGGGCCCACATCCACAATTTTACGATACGATTTAACGCCTCGCCAAAGGGTTCGGCGCGAAGTTACGTCCGCCACTTCGGACCGCACTATCTTCAGTCCTACGAAACGTACCGGAGCTTTATCGGTATCCAACGAAAATGGAAATGTGAGAATTTTTTACTGTTATTCCCCCGCTATGTGGGCATACTATAGAAAAGGACCATCTTTTCAATGCCAAATAAAATAAAATTGTGTGAACTTTCACAAGTGTTCAAGTGTTATCACAGTATAAAACTAATTCCGTTTCAAGTGCTTTAATCCCTTCAGCCGTGGCGTGAGAAGGAAGCATTTCTCATCAAAATCAGTGCCCCTTTTTTGTAGAACTAATTCGACGTTAATAATTTTGAAAGGCTTTAATAGCCAGTGGAGAATAGGTCAGTCCCGGTCCATATACAGGCAACCTTTCAGATTCTAAGTGGCGAGAACAAATGATTTTTTCGGGTTTATTTTTCGCTTAAATATTGTCAAGCAATACTCAACCAGGGGTTTGTTGCTCGTTCCTTTTGAAACTTGGTAAGTTTCTTTTTACTATGTTTTCTCGATTGCAGTTAGAACTCGACTCTATTTTTCGATTTAAAAGAAAACGTAATATATTTTTATCATTATATTGTGATAAGATGCTTATTAAACAACATTTTGATATTAATTTCAAACTATAATGTCCTTCTTTATAATTTCAGTAGTTGAAATAATTGGCTATTTAAAGCTTGTGGAAGATGAAATGAAAACATTTTTCAATACTTCAAATGGAGAAACGTGTAAACAAAATCGTTTGCGTTTTTGTTAATCATCAAAGAGCAGTAACTGAAAGTTATTGTGTTTTTTTAGTTACATTTTTACGACCAATACACTCCTGTTATGTACATTGTGTGAGTGCATGTTTATTTGCGAAAACAAACATCGCATTCCGATTATCAATATGAGAACACAACACGTAGGTAGTAATCGGACGGAAGCCGTCGGTGAATACAAACACTTTCGCGTAATTGGTACATTAAACATGCACGAATGTTTTCATCATTAACGCGAGCCGCAGCGGCCATTCGCTATTGATTTGGAGTCGCAGTGGAGCATTCTCTTGAGACCGAACTCATCGTGCCGTCAGTCTTTTCACATGTCGCACATTTTGACACGAGACACTCTTCTTTCCCACTTACACATTACCTCCTAACATTATCAAACGGAATGAAAAATTGGTTCGAGTCAGTTTGGGCAATGTGTATAAAGTCATTATTGGATTCATAATAAACATAATTCATTATTTTTTTTATTCAGTTTCACCAGAAAACAATGTACATGTAAGAAAACCTTTAAAAAATACTAATATTTTATAGTGCTGGCTGTGAAAATTTCAACATTTCAATAAAGTAGTTAAATACGTACTTGATGTATTAGCACCAGTACTAAGTTACATAATAAATATCTATGCAGATGAAGATGGGATGGGACCTTCTCTGTTATATTGAAAACATCCATTATTAGGCCACTGTTTCAGAAAGGCGATCGAATGGATGAATAAGTTGCTATTCACCAATTGCTTTATTATCTGTATTTTCCAAAATTATATAAAACGATACAATAATTTATATGGTTGTTTCGAAATATTTAATATTTTCGCTGTTGAACAAAAAGGATTTTGCAAAAATACTAATATTAACGTAGCTATTTACGAATTCTTATCAGCAGTAATAAAAAATATCGATAGTAAATTACCAGTGACTGCTTTAGATATGGATATTTCAAAAGCCTTCGTTTTTTAAACATGACATACTTTTAGGTAAATTACACAAATACGGAACAAGAGGCAATGTGCTTGAGTTCATAAAATCTTTACTATAAAATAGAACTCAAGTTACGCAACTTTCACGTATCTGTAAAAAAAAACACGAACATATGTTTTCCTCTACGCCTCGAATCACTAAATACGGTGTGCCTCAGGGAAGCGTACTAGGGCCATTGTTATTTTAAATTTATATTAATGACTTGCCTTACAGCATAAAATATAACACTGTTCGCAGATGATTGCTCCGTAATATTTATATTTTCTCTAAGACAATAAGTCAAAAAGTATTACTTTCAGCATTCCACGGCTTTTTTTGTTCTACTCTGCGCCACGGCATTATCTTTTGGGGAAACACTACAATGCGTGAATCTTTATTCAAAGCACAAAAAATTTTTCGCGGGTGATTACAAACATACCATCCACTGTAAGTTGTAAAGTATTTTTCAAAAACTTAAAATTGTTGACCTTTCCGGCCCTACACATTTATGAAGTGGTGATATTTGTTAAATCGATCCAATAATATTTAACGAAAACTTAAAAAGTGAAAGACACAAACATAAATTACGTATTTACAAATCGAAAACTGCTCTATCAAAAAAAAATCTATTAAATATGACGGTATAAATTTATAACAAGGTCCCGCTTCCGCTAAAGAATATTACAAAAATCGAAAAATTTAAAACAGCATTTAAAATTTCTTAATTGACAAATGTTATTATTCGATCGCTGAATTTTCTTTTTGCGTTAACTAAGATTTTAAACTAATATTCTATGTTTTTTAAACGAACATTATTGATTGAACCCAAATTTGTATTTTGAGTTTTTGTCCAATTTGTAATCTTAGTGTTTATTTAAATAACTTCTAATAACCTGTTATAGTAAATTTGCATGCCTTCTTGGGTGACGATCTGTAATAATAACCTTATCTAGCAAATTAATATATTGAATTAAAAAACTCACACACATCTGATTATGTGTGCTATCATGATATACATTTATCATTTGTTAACTTTGTCATAGTCTTAATACTAATTGACAGTATACTTCAAAATATGAGGGTAATTGCAAAAATGACAACGGTTCACCTGATTACAGGCGATTACCGTATCCTAGTAGTCCACGACACCTGTGTTGTAAGTTTGCTTCAACACCCTCTAAAAACGTAGTATAGACTAGACTAGATAGTAGAAGACATAAAAAAATATAAGGCATAAACATTTTATACTTTCTCTCCTATAAAAATGATTATTATTTTGAATTTAAATTTCTATTATTCTTCCATGTCTTTTATACTCACGATTGAAAGTGCATAATAAGCTCTCAAATGTTCCTGGTAAAAACCCGATATGGGTTATTTTTAGAATACAAAGGTTTCCTAAAGATGTAGCATTTTTTCCATCATCATTTTTTTTTTTAATTTGGCTGATTCATTAATAATACTGGTGTTGTGATTACGAAATCAAAAATGAATAGGAAAACCTCTTCAAACGTCTAAGCCCTCGTTCGCTTTAATATTTAATGCGTAGCCGAAGTAGTAAATGGGTAAGGGAAGATCACAAGAAGAAATACAACCGTATTTATTATCATTATGATATATTGTATAATTACTCTGTTGTTCATTAGCGCTGTTCGGAATTAAACCTGTGTAATGGCAGCTTTGGCTCTTATGTAATACGATTAAAATAATCGAGACTAACATAATAAACACTGAATGATCCAAAATCATCGTAGTTTAACAAAGCAACGGCTTTCCTCTTTGACGAAGCATTGGATTAAGCCAACAAACATAGGCGTTACTTCCATTGTAGAGAGGTTTTTTAATGTGCTTTGAAGGCCTCTTTAAACACATTGCATAAAGAATAAATCTCCCAAATGTCATGTGTTCGGTGGAGCCGAATTTTAAGCTTGTTTCGGAAAGTAACGCAGCCTCGTAAGCCATCGAATAAGGAATAAGTAATCGTAATTTTACTTGCCCTCCTGTGAATAAGACCACCATCTTAAAAAATAAAAGCTAATTTGGCTAATTAAAAAAGTGCGCAAATAAAAAAAACGAAACAAAATAGTAAATGACCAAGGATACAAAATAGTGACACTAGTATACTAGTAACGACGGAGTAGAAATGAAAACGATTTACAAATAATAACAGGGAATCATGAGTGGTAGCGGCACTGCAATTAAATCGGGGCCTGTTTGCGCTTGATCGATTAGCCCATATAGCTTCGATGGCCGTAATGTTGGCTCGTTAGGGCGTAACGTTTGTTTCCGTGACCACGCGGTCCATCCTAATATGGGGTACTTTTTCTTTTTCTACACCAATATTGGTGGTTGCGTAACTACTTTGGGGGCACAAAATCGTATGGAATCTTTGTACTACGTGTTTAAAGCTTATTTTATCTATTGTGCTAGAAACTCGCAGCGGTTTCCACCGTTGCTGAAATGAGACATCCTACCCGAAGAGTGCCACTTTCACAAAGGGGTAAGATCGATATATAAATAATTATACTCTTATATTTTATCTATATATATAAGAATTGGGACCACACTTTTTTTAAAAAAAAGGTACTTTATGAAACTGGGTGACGGTGACCGCCAGAAGCTACTGAGTGTTTTTAACCAAGTAAACTGTTGTAAATTCTTCTGAGTCCGGCACAACATTATTTGTACAAGATGATATATCTCTCTATTCTCAATAATATATCAAGAAATAATGTCCTTTAAACTTGAAAGTGTTTAGCTCAATCCCACGATTTCTACAAAAGGGTCTTCCCACTTCTAAAGCACTTTTCTTCCAATCACATGTATGGTACCTAATATTAGGTACACCGCCAGTAAGTACTGCTTTAACACGTTGATATATTTCTCGCTTCTCTCGCCAGTAACATTCCAGCTTACTTGACATTTGACTAGTGCCCCACTCTAAGGAGTTGGATCGTAGTGGTAAAGTTAAATAACCTAAAATTGCCATTTAAGACTAGTATTACAACTTTTTCGCGTCGAAAGACAGTTCAAGTATTAAAAATATTTTGTTTTGATATGTGGATTTTTACTTCGGATAATTATTCATATTATTTTAGTTTCAGAAGTGTACGTTTCCCTTTGTTACATTGTTGTTTCACGAACTGTACGTGTGCAGAAAATCATATCAATTATACTCCTCTGTTACGGAAAAGGACAAATTATATTTGCTGATATCGATGTATAATATTAAATTGACACGTCTGTTTTTCTAAGCTAGATTAGTATTTTCAGTATGCTAGCCAGTGCGACTGAGTACAGAACCTTGGAACAAATCCATTAAATAAATTTAAATTTTCTTAAAATAAACAAAAACAAATTTCTACTTTAAGAAATGATCTCGCTAATAGTTTATAAAATCACTGCATATCTGAATTATTATAACTGTGCTGTATATATGCATAGAGATCCTCTGACATAATGTGATGTACTAAAAATAGACACACGAAGTATTTGTTTTTATCATTCTTGTGCGTTAAAATATTAAAAAATGAACGACTCATCACGCCTTCATTCTCCTACATTATAAAGAAATTTTACCTGAAAATAATGACTGTCAATATGAAACAACTACTTTTAAGTGCCTATGATACCAATTATTTTTAAGTGCCTTCGATAAGGAAAAGTTCAGACGTATTAAGAAATTCCTGGTATTTTTTTTATTTTTGTTTGTGGTATGTTTCGCAATATCTCCGCAGGATATCTTGTATAAGTTTCAATATCATTGCAACTTTAATTTTTAAAACATAACCCCAATAAAATAATGTAAGTAGCGCAAACTGTTATATTGACTTAGACTTTTTTGAAGTTGGTTGTAATTTGATTTAAAAACTACTAATCCTTAAACAACAATTTATTGACAAGAAGTGATCTAATCACAATTATAATAACGGAACACGTTACATATATTAAAGTTTTTCTTTTTCCATTTATTATTTAAAATTGCTGCACAAAAACCATTATAAAAAAATATGAGGACGGTGTGAAAAGTGCGTATTTACAATCATCTCAGACCTAAACGGTATTACAGTAGACGATATGATGATACGGAGATACCTACGTTAATAAAAATTGTTTATTTTTAAAAACTAATAAAAACAGCTTTTAATTACGATGGTGTTTACTTAACGTTCCTCTTCCTTAAGAAGTAACAACATCCCGCCGATCTAAATAAATTAGCTAACCCTCGGGCTGAAAATGAGGAAAATTCAATAAAACCATATAATTGGCTTCCTTTTTGGTAGAGTAGGGTATTTAAACACCTTGATGTTAAATAACACCAACATCATGAAATTTCCGTTGTTTGAAAACGCTGCTCCAAGCTAATGAAATTTTACAACAGAAAATGAGTATATTTTATGTTGTTAAATAATAGAACGCTAATTAATATTTTAATATATTAAATTATTTCTTTTTTTCAGTCTTTGTAGCTGCTGGATCCTCGTCAGTTTTATAACGTTTCCAAGAGAAATTGACCATCTTTGCATTCTCGCCTTCCAGAATTAACGTGTTCCTGATTGCTCATTTCGCCAATTAATTTGTTGATAAAAATATTAAATCGACAAAACTGGCAAATTTTTTTCTCTTTATAAGTGTAGTTGACGTGGATTTTTTAACAAAACATACAGAAAATTAACTACTCTAATATATCCTAGTCGGTTCGATGAATCCGAATTTTCAAAATTGAACTTTTTATTAAAATTTGTAATACTTATGATTTCACCAAGAAATGGCGGACCGTCTCCTTTTTCTATGCCTGATTTAATCTTCTCCTCCTAGGCTTGATTCAAACTATAATAGAAATCCGTCTCGGTCCAAGCGAGGGGTTTAATCATGTCCACGTTATGGAATATCATTCAAATATTGTAACTGGAATGGAATTCGAACCGAACTGAAATGTTGTGGATCGAATAAAGAGACGCATTATTTTTCCCCGGACATTATTATACCAAACGGAGATTGAACTGAGAATGAACGGTGATCGATGGTAGTGTGGGTCGCGTCTTGGAATCGACAACTTTTCAGGTCTAAGTGGTAGATTTCCTTTGCGGCGTCCACCTGGGATTCCACCACGACAGAGTATGAACTCATCGGTTAATACTGTCTTATATATAACAGCGTAATCAATCAATATGAAATATCCAGTGAGTTTTTTTGCAGTCACATTTTGTTATTCTTATTCTATATAGACATAAAATCCATAAACGATCCTAAAGTTAAAATATAAAAAAGTATTTCGCGTCAAAGAGATACTCCAAAGAAAGCAGTTTTCCTAACAGCTCTTTTGTTACTCGAATTACCCGGTTTTAATTCAAAGCAACGCTCTTCAAAGAACACTGTCTCTTCGCTTATCACTGTGTTTAATTCACTTAGCTCAGAACTTTGTCAGATCTCAATGCATTTTAATGAGATGTTTTTATATTCTTTGAGATCATGGACAAACGTCTATTTAAATATATGATCAAGTTTAAATATTTTTTTAAAGAAGTCGAAGAGCTTCTTTGACTAACCGCATAGGAGAATTGACTTCAGTACCATTATATTTTACAATTGTAAGACTATTCTTTTAACGTGTAGATTTAAAAAATGGCTTCAACCTACAAGAATGCCTCCAGCCAACGTTGTGTAACCATTAACTATGTATATTAAATAAATATTATTATTATTTGTATTATAATAAATACGACACTTGTAAAAGATCGTGTTGAATTGTTTTCACCGACCTAGGGCATAGTATGCTATTGCAAGCTAAAGCAAGCTATATATGCTAAAGGCAAGCTTATTATAATAATAGTATTTGTAATAATGACATTGAGGACTTAATCTACTTAATGACTGCGATATTAATGCAAGCAATTGCTGAGTATGGTTCCTATTTAAATATACCGTCGGCACTACAAATGTGTGTATATGTGCTCGTAACATAAACGCGTTTTGTACTGCCGTGATGTACATGCAGTGAAATTTAAATTACACTCGAATCGATTCGCAGTCCAATTGTTTTCAGTTAGTATTTTCCAATCTCGTTCGATGAATTAATTATAAACTGCACAAGTGTATGGTCCGATAGAGTAAGCGGTTGTTATGAAGGTACTAAATAGGCAGTAAACTGAACAAGTCACCGACCATAACGGTAAAATAGAAGTTATTTATTTTGTTTTCCCACGACATTTTATGGAGTAAATAATACCTATCTGAGGTATTATTTTCGACCAACGGAAGATTGAAACCCACTTTACTTCTTTGCTGTATTAAAGAAAAACAAATTAAAAAAACACTTTCAGATTTATTAATGATTATGTAACTTACTAGGTTCAGTTATCGTAATTATCATACAACGTAAACGTTACGGACCGACGAGGCTGATTGTTGTAATTAATGGTTAGATTTACAAGAAAATTCATTCCTTGGATCGAAACCAACAACGCTAACAACGCAAAGAAATCTATTGACGAAACCTAAATATTCATTCCTCTATCATCTACATTACTATCGGGTTTTAGTTATATTTTCTTCTCGAAAAATATATTTTAATTTATAAATAGGTCATGCCTTAGTCTATTTTTATTCTGCATACTGACGATGAGGTGAGGTTGATATGAGGTGTAGGCTGCGATAACGCTTTAATGGTTACTAGTCAGTAGTATTATTTTTGAACACCGACAAAAATGTATTCTTTAGTTTGGATCGGTTTCTGCGAAAGTGATGGCGCCAGTTTTCAACTTACCTATAAATAGGCCTAAACTTTGGTGAAGCTGAAAATAGCATTCGTTTCAGTCAAAACATCGAGTTAGTGTTAAAAAAATGCAACTTTGTCATTTAAACTACATGTAGAAATTTAACTACGTGTAGAATTACATATAAACAAATGGGGAGTGGAAATAGACGCTGGCATTAACTTTTTGCTTGGTTTTCTTTTTTTTTTCTTAAAACGCTGATTTTGTTGTAATGTAAAAGTCTTGTGTTATAAGAGTATTTTACATACATAAATCTTACACAGATCCGAAAC
>DWHO01001772.1:0-14580 GCA_018247575.1 Eurytides lysithous rurik | reverse complement strand
ATATAAGACTATATACTATCATAGAAATGTAGATTCGAAAGTGTCTGTATGTTTATCACCAAAACTTGAAACCGGCTAAAGAAATGTCAATAATACTTATTGTGATGCGCAGTTATTTCTATAAATCAAAAATTGAAACCTGTTTCTCGATCTGGAATTTCGATTTGGAATTCCTTGAGACACTTTTTGAAGACAGAAGAAAAGTCTGCTAGTTAGCTAGTATATATAATTTCAATTTGTTATAAAATGTATTAACCGACTTCATATAAATCCTACTTAGTGCTTAAAGTACTTGTTCGCAGTACAAAGTGCAATCAGAATGAAATTTCTGAGGAAACCTTAATCTTCTGAGGAAGGCTGCGATATACCGTTTACAACAAAAATACGGATAATTAGGGAGAACTCAAAAACTACTTGTCAAATCTCGTTAAAATTTATATGGGACCATACGACAAGCCTACACATACAGCTTTAAAATATAATAAGAAGATTCTAGATGGCCTGCGCTGTACAAGCTTTTACAAAAATATTTTTGCTTTATCATACGAATATGTAACCGGCAAATGTCTATAACCAATGCTTTTTATACTTACTTCTTTTTCTATTTAAAAACGGTGTAGAACTTCAGAGAACTCGCGGACCCGTTTCTGCGTGTATCTGGAAATAGAAACCGTTCCTTTAACATATAAGATATAAAGAAATTACTCGAGAAAGAAAAAAATATGAAGAAAATAACGAAAAATTCAGAAAGAGCGTGCTCTATTTAATCGGATCGAGTTGTTCAATGATAGAAATTTTAATAGGCTAAAATTAATATTTTGCATATTATCGTTGCTGCAAAAAGTAAATGTACTATTCTTTTTTTTTTCAACTCAATACAAATACGCCTTTTCAGCTTCTTGTATTGGGATCGGTATCATTCAAATAAAAATAAATAAATACATGGTGATATCATCATCTTGGCCACATATATATGCCTTAAACATCCTTTGACATTTATCACGCTTCTACGGCACGAAACCTTCTTTAATATAGCCTTTCCCAGAAATTGGAATCTAATCAGATTTAAAACACACGCAATGTTTTACGTGTTATTACTCCACTTAGTGTACTAATTGGAGTAATACCAGTCAGCAATCCATGCATCATTTGAATTATAAATCTCATTCCATGCAAATACTCCTTTAAGATATAATAACGAAAAAAAAAGCTAAAGTAATAGTGGATATTTAACGATGGAAGAAAGTCTACAAAATGCAAACAGAGTATCGGTAATAAACAAAAAAAAATATCTCTAACTTTCGCATTCTTATCGAATAACGTATTCATCATGCAATTTCTAACACGAGCAAATCCAATTTCAATTTCTTTCACATACCTTCAAAGTGAGATTGAAATATTCTTTTCAGGTGTGTCAATTTTTATTATTTTTATTGTTTTTTTGGATTAGGAGGCAAACGAGCAAGCAGCTCACTGGATGGCAAGTGAACATCGCTACCCATAGATAAGTAAAAAAAATAAATAAATTTGTCCTGTTCTGTACGCAAACAAAAGATCTGTAATTTTTTATTTTATGTCATTCTCTTCCAGTCAATCACCCCGCAGGCATCAGACTATAGAAGGTTTTTTATTCTGTCTTTACCGATGATTTTAAACGTAAAAATAATGTTCATATGTGTTTTCCTTTTATTTTAAAGTAAATGAAAGTTAGTTTGGAGTTTTTCCGTATAGAAATAGAAGCAAAAAGAATCGCAGATTTTCTTAGTAGTATAAGTATTATACAATCTTCGAAAATGAAAAATAGACGTTAAGTTCGTAAGTCGTGTTACGCTATTTGGCTTATGACGGTAATGCTCATAAATAACAAGACAGGGGTCAATAGCCCTATTGGCGATATTTTTACAAAAAATAATAATGGCACAAAGTACAGATAACTGTTTAAGTTATCTGTATTTTTGTTCGTTGGTTATTGATTAGTTACATTTATTAAGGTGTGTTGTGCAAATAAAACGGAATGCCCATTCATGTCTCGTTGGTGGCAAAAAACTAATGTCGGTAATTATTTAGCGCTTATGGAGAGATTTGTCATAACGAGCAATACTTCGATGTAGCTTAAGCGACAAAATTAAAATCCTTCGAGAATGAAATTTATTAACTGCTAACTATTTAACGACGTAGTATTGTAGAAATAGTTTTTTTTTAAACGTATATGTACCTTTTTTAAATAGTACATGTTGGAAATGTTAAATACCCGCTTACAAAATCAGGGCTTATCTTTACTTGGACAAAATATACATATGGGGGTCGGGAAACCCTAGGGCATTAAAGAACTGGATGCACGATTTTTTCAAGTCTAGTTTTTCAATAAATAATTTATTGTGGAACCGTGTAATTTCTTTAAATAAAAAATAAAAATTACACTTGTAAGATTTTTTTCGAAGTCTCTATTGTGGTCTTTCTTTAATGTACAGGCCCCGGATTTCCCCTTATGCCCTCTACTAAATCCGGCTCTGTATATACGAAAATGTAAGAAATGGTTAGAGATAGTCACAACTCTTATAACATTCTAGTCTAAGTATCAAAGGTACTTGATACCCATAGATATTAATTATTTTATATTTGTTTTAAATATTTAGTGCAATTTCTCTCAAACAATCATAATGCACACACATACATTAAACAGCTCAGAAGTATTAACTTACTTAAAGAAACTCAATTGAACATGTCAGTTCCCAAAGGTAGTGGAAAAATTGATGGTATTAAGATATACTTATGAAAAATGTAGAACGATCAAAGTGATTTAAGATCGATATAAATTAAAATTTAAAAAAAGGATTAGGATGAAAGTCATGGAGCGATATAATTTTTTTTCAAACGAATATTCATAAATTCACAACATTTTAATGCTAAATACCATTTGTACCAACGTTAATGGTAAAAGACGAATCGGTTTAAACTTGAAAAGGAAAGCTTTATTAACTCGATGCAACAATGTGTTTAAAGGTGTATATAGTATTAAAATGTATTTATTTTATTCGAGTACGTTAGACCAAAATGTGGAAAATGTTATATCTTAAATTCATCTACGAGAAATATTTGTAAACAGTACACAATAACGACCATTAAAAAAATTAAATCCGACTTCTCACTATATGCATAAAAAACTTTCCTTGGTAAATCTTCGAAATTCAAGATCAAATAAAAGCAAAATTTCTATGGTTTTCATTAAATATTTTATGCCATAAATCCTTCTTTATAAAAAAAGGATTATTTCAAGTTACTTTCAAGTTATGATAATATTTGTTTACCCATTTTAGGTTTCACGTAACACACAAAAAATCATTCATTTTAAGAACTTCCTTCCCTTTTAGGTTAGTTAAAAACCGTACACTTCTACAAATAGTAATAAATTTACATTCTGGTGAAACAGTAAAAAAAAAGTTTTTTTACTACCAGAATGTTTTTTTTTTAATTAACAACCGTAACGAGGTTGCATGTACGTCGTGCTATTAAATTAGGGGGAAAAAAACAATTCCACTTAAAATTTTTGCGGAAAAGAATTCAAATTATTTAAACGGAGACGTGACGGGTAATTTAGCATTAGTACCGTGAATAATCACATTTCGCTGCCGCACGCGTCCAAGAACCAAGAACCGGTATAGTTTTATACGTTTATCAATAATGCTACGGTATTAACAAATTAGAAGCGCTTTTACTGAAAACAAATATTAATTTTTAGCTTTGGTATGTTTTCACGCAAGCCATGTATGTCGTTACGCGGTTATGTTACCGAAAAAAATTATAATAGATAAAATCTGGTCGAGTCCGCATTTTTAGAGCTTTTTAGTCAGCTTTTTGTTATATGGTAACAACTTCACATTTCGATATTAATATTTCATGTATCATCATAACATAAAATGCAAATAAATTTATACTCTAAATTACTAATCTAAATAAATCTTACTATAGCTTTAACATATATTTCGATTTTAAGGAGTTTCCTGATGACACACTAACAATATGTACCATCAAACTTACAGTACGTAACTAGCCTCGGCATAAAGCAAATAAAAATCGGTTGAATTGTAAACCTATTTATTTCATTTCTTTCTTTCAACAGTATATATTCAAATATAATCTAAAGTTTATTTAATTTGTGCTAAATTAAACGCAGAAATAAACCTATTGCACCAACATCAAGATCATTCGCAAAAACAGTAACGGCTTAATTAACAACCGGCCGTAATTACAGATTGCTGATAACAAATAATTGCCTCTCATGGTGTTAATGACAGTTAATTCTAATGAAAGCTTAGCGTCGCTGCCAGATGATTATCGTTTAGAGTCAATGTTGATTTTTGCTCTTAGCGTATTAGAAATCTACCGGTGCGTTATTCTGAAATAAGATCGCTCGTTTCAATCATAACGAGGAATTATATTTCAATTAACAGTGAAAAAGACGCATTTTAGTTAATATTATATTCAAGTCAAATTGAATATAAAACAAAAAAATTCTTTAAAGGGGAATTAATTATTTTTGTGTAATAATATGCGTTTACGTATACATTCTCAGATATTGTTAGTGAGAAATAACAGTTGTAATTTTGAGCATACTCGAAATACATTTTCATATTGTCAGTTCATTTATAAATGGCAACACTTATGCTATTCGTCGCGGGCGCGACTCGAGGCTTGCATGTAATGCCATAAACGACGGAAATCTTAGCAGATAAAACAGGAATAAATCTCGCACAATCGAACACCGGGACCCATTAGTGGTTACCGGTACGGGATACAATGGGCGGGCACGGGTTTTGTATCGGCGTATCATTAAACGCTAACCGCATAGTTAACCGTTCCAAGATCGCTCTAAGAATCAATTGGAACAATGAGTATTAATCGAAAAAACACTTACTGTATAGATGTATCAAGTTTAATAAAGGAAAAGGACGACCAAAGTTGAGACTGATAGTTAATTCAGTTTAAATTGAACATTAGTTGAACATGAACTACTATCTAAAAGGTAAAACGCTACCATCATCGTCATCTGATTCCAACATTTTACACAAGACAATGTGGTAAATGCGGATTTCGGTGCCCACATTTTAAGCAATTATTGTACTTAATTTTATTAACTGGGCTATTATTATATCGTATATCTCGACGTTCATCTTGTCAATTTTATTAACAAAATGAAATAAGAGAAATGCTGTATATTTACAATTTTTCTTTTTTTTTTTTCGATTTAGGAAACGTGTATTTTACGCCCGGTCTACTTCATAATCATGGTGCATTCTCTGCCAACCAGTCGTCTGCTTTTTCATCCCGATGCACAAAATAAAATTTTATTCGTACCTCTAATCCTAGTCTTATTAGAATATTACTAGATATCCCAGTCCGAGCGCTCGAGTATAAACATGCGCGATATAACCTTTCAGATTTGTTGGATTAGATAAGGATAAAAGTCATAGATAGCATCGGCTGCATTCTTATTAAGTTCTAAGATTAACTCGCGGTAACAGATCTCAGAATCATTGATAGATTTTAGTTCGTTTGGTACGGTTACTTAAGACGAACTTAGGTTGTATGTGACACTTAATTTTCTTTTTAGTAAAGAGTAGTACGACTAATAATTGAATAGAAAAAACAGAACTACTGTAGTTTTGAAAACTTCGGTAGTTTAAACCTAAATTAAACGAGGTTAATAGACTTCTTTCCGAATTGCCATTTAATGAAATCTGCATTATGCAATTAAATTGTTCGTAATACAAAATACTCTCACTTGTATTTCAATATAGCGTTCGTCCACTGCCGGTACTCGGTTGACATATATACATACATATATACATATATACAAACTAGGTAGAGATAGTACTATGGTAATCAGACAACACACACAATTATATATTTTTAAATACATACTTATATAGATAATAAACACCCGACACAGGACAAATACCTATGCTCATTGCACAAATATTTTGTCCCGGATGAGAATCGAACCACACAAAGGTCGTGACCTTTGGTTTTGCAGTCAGAAGCACTAACCACTACACCAACGGGGCAGTCGACTGACTGATATTGATTGAAGTAGAAGAAAACGCGCCTCCGATTAGCGATAATCAGTTTAAAAGTTGATAGACAAGGGCTCACAGGAAAAAAAAGAAATGATTTGTAAGCGACTTCTTTATTAAAGTCAGAAAATTATTTTCTTTTTTCATATGAAAAGATCTAAAAGTAGTGAATGTTGTTACACGCAATTGAGAAGCAAACCGACGACTCCATATCAAGATACGATAACTAACTCAAGTGTCCATAGATGATGAACTTTACTGATACTCATATATAATCGGAGTGGCTTTGCAAATAATTTGACACATATTTAATCAACTCCTAAATTTTAACCGCTGTACTTCAATTCCATCAAAGAACTAACGTTTTATAAACAACAAAATAATGTTACAAAGTTGAGTTTTCCACTCAAAAATATCAACATTGGGGCAATAAAGACACAAAAATAATATATTTTACTGAAATGCAGACCACAAAATTGTATGTTTAACTTTGGTCTCGCTTATCTTCAAACTAATAAATTCGACGAACTGCTTTCCATCTATTCAAATTTATGTAATCACCACCTCGGAAAGTTTTGTGTCCAAATTAAAAGTAAATTGCTTATTTGCTCGATTTATTGCTAAATCTCACGTGACAAACTGGCCATTACCCGGTATTTATTATGACATCCTTCCAGATAGCTATCGGCGCTCCCGCAAAGTGAGTCCTAGCCAAAAGCGGTCATTGGTATTTACATTTAAATTGAGCTTGACTCCATTGTCAGTTGGTCTAAGCTGATGGTAACAGGGCTTTTGAGCACGCGACGCCGGATTTAATGCGGTCACCAAACTGACGAGGCGTGTTCCCGAACACGACATTCTCGTCGAACGTGCAAGAAAACCTACATTGTGTCTCTTATTAAATTATCTTACACATTTAGAATCAAATTGTGCCCTTGATTATGCGAGTTTCATCATCATTTTAATTTGTAAAAGTCCTATGAGGTGAATAAAGTAAATTCCTTAATCCAATAATGCACTACGGTATTACATTGAAAATGTAAAACGGTGAAGGAAACGTCTTAATTCAAAGACAATCTAGTAGTAATATATATCTGATAAATTATTCATATATAGTCGATCACAGGAGGAGAACGAATAAAATGATAATTATGTAAAAGGTGCGTCGAACAAAATACCACCCGCGGTGTACAGCTCTCGTAGGCCTAGACCGGGAGCTGAAGACTTGATTTATATCTCCTTTGCTGCTTATAATAATACGTGCGAGTACCGCGCATAATTCGATGTTGAAAACGATAGTACCTTTTATTAGACGGCCATTGGTGTCGGTATCATTACGTGAGCAGGTCGATGATTTGTCTGTCATTAAGACTCATTTTCATAGGGTCGCGCGTCCTGTTCGCATTCAGGAGATTCGATCGCTATAAGGATCATTTGTTTGTGCCGGACCCTTTTTAGACTTTATAAGCATACTTTTAACATGATCCCGGTTTCTAATGATGACAGTTTAAAACATATTATCATAAATTTGATTTGCTGTTTTTTTTTTGCTATAAAATTAACATTTGGCTCCAGGTTTTCACCCAAAAGTGATTAAAATATAATTATTAACTTACTATATATCCAATGATGCTTTTATTGATATTGATTTAATGAAAACAGCATTAAAAATCTGTTTGTTTCCATGCTATCTCGAATCAATACTCACTTTATTTATGATTTAAAGTAAGTTTCAATCTAGCTCACTTTCAAGCTAACTCATCTATTTATTACTAATCTATATATTTGTGTTTACGTATTTGTCATTAATATATAATGTATGTATTTATTATTCACATGAGTGATATTATTTTTTTTCATTCATTCTTGTTTTTGATTACAGATGTGATTAGAATGTTATCGTTTCTCTAGCGTGGTGGACAGTTTAATATATTGGAGAAAAGCTTATTCATTCGACAGAACCGGTAGTTAAGTTTGTATCAAATCGAAAGCATTACTACTTGAAAGTACGACATTCAATATTCTCATTAACCTAAGTTCAGTGTGGGTTAAGGTGTGTATTTCTTGACTATGCTATTATTCAAAATAATTCAATATCCACAGTCATTTACTTAGAGATGCAGTGGCCCATTTGAATAATTTTAATATAAATAAAAAAGATTATATTACGTTATTGCGAAAACAACCATTTTTGCGATGCAAGTGCCCTGTTTCCAGAATCCACCCGAAGATGTACCACATTATGGCTACTCATTCTTTTGCAAAGTTATGTGTGTACATGCGCCTGTCTTAAACATCTTGTCACCGGCGGATAGAAAGGTTGACTAAGCTTCATCTAAGTCATATTTGCCATTTCAAAGACAAAAAAAGTCATTCTTTAATGTTAAACTACACAGGATGACATTTAGTACCGAAACAACGAGCTTAGCAAATTCGTACTAGTAAAACAATCTATGTGATAACACTGTAAAATTTGAATTAAAGTCTGTATATGTGTTGCATAAAAAGTAGATGTTTGAATGAAGGCAATAAAAGTTATGAGCCGATGCTTTTTTTAACTTATAAATTACGTAAATTTTTATTATAATTAGTTCTTCAGATATCTAACGAAAAGGACGACGTTGGCTATATCAGCTAACACTCAAATCACCAAAAACTGAGTCATACATTTCGATAAAATAGACATAAAGCTGACATGAAAATATAGCCGAGGTATTGTAACTAAAACGAAGCCGGGCAGCCGAGACAGACCATAAAAAAATATTAAGGATATACATATTCACGACACGAAATACTAATATGGTATCATACAAACATATATACACGTGCGAATGTATCCAAAGTCCGTTGATATAAGTATATTTTTTATCTTTGAAGTACTTATTCAATTTGTACCTACGATGAAGACATAAATATTTTTTTTAAATAAAAGAGAGAAAATGATAACAATATTCTTCTTAGGATGTGACGGAAACAACATTGAGCCTATTGCTTTTATAATTGAAACGTGAACTGTTCTAATATCAAATAAAAAGATATACGAGTGGATAAAGCGGCCATAATGGAGAAAATATTTTATACGTGGTTCCGAACGAACTCTGAGCAATTCCGTCGGCTTCCTTATAACTCAAACGTGACCGAGAGTGATTCGAAGATCGCGGAAGAGATCAAAAACTTGAGGAACAGAGCACCTCACTTACTGCTCCTCGAAAATTGTCTCTAATAATTGATACCGACAGCCCATATAGCGCGATACGAAATTTTATCAACAGATTTATTGCCGGTAAATTTTACGATGTTTTAAAACGTTTTAACAATTGAAAACGTTTTTAACAACGATCTCCTCACAGTTTATGGTTAAAATAGCGTAATAAAACGTACACATCGATATCTTAGGTTCTTTTTTACGTATTAATGAAAGTAACCTCTCCAATTACCGGAATGTTAATAAAATATCTGATTGAATGTGATATAATATTATTTTCAATTTATGATTTCAACTTTTATCAACCTAACCTACTTTCATAACCTTGCACTAAGCTTGATTAGGTTATTTTATTACTACACTGTGTCTATCATCGCATTTTGGAAACGGGACCTGCTCTTTCATTCAGTTGAAACGAATACATCGCTTCGTAACCATTTTCTTGTGAGAGAGGTCTGGGATCAACGTTAATAGCACCAATAAGCATTTAATAAGCCATAACCATCTCTTAGCTCACATGCTAACATCACATTAAAGTAAATATCTGGAATTAAGCGCATTTTCATAACGCCACGCGTAAATGCCGATTTCCTGTGAAACGGACTCGTAAATTTACTTGACTCACTTTCGCCCTTCAATTATTATTAATGAAATCTAGGAATTTTATAAAAATTCTAATTACAAAACCTTTTAATGTGCTTTTTTTGGACTAGGAGTCGAACGAGCAAGCGGCACACTCAAGCGATAACCACCGCCCAGTATCAATAACGTTGTTACAACAATTGCTTAAAACAAAATACAGCAAAACAATGGTTACATGAAAATCGACCAAAAATGATAAACTAGCAAATGCCTTAGACCGTCTTCCGTCAACGTACATTTATTTTAAATTACATACCCACCACCAATTATCTATAGCGATGGATTGAAAGCTAGAAAAGTTAAAAAGGTAGAATGCAATATTATAGCAAGTGATAATAAAGAATATAAAACATATTCTAATTAATATGGGTATTTGCAACAGAACTTGCAAATACGTGGTCAGCCTTCAAGAAAGAGGGGGGATTTTTGAAAGAAGGAGGGAGTAGGAGTAAGAGGGAGGAATGATGGTAGAGGTGGAAGCAGGAGGAGAGGTCGTTAAAGGGAGGGGTGGAAGGAGAGGAGTGGGAGGGTTGCAAGGGATCGGCCACCGGCCACCTCAAAACAAAACGTGGAAACAATAACACTTCCACTTTACACCCATTTTCTGTGAGGGCATGGTACTTATTCCGTTCGAACCAGCCCATTCAGCAGCGGAACAGCTGAGCGGGTCTACCACCGTTAACTATCGTTGATATAATCCTACTGTATCAACGATCAGTCATTATTGAAATGAAACTAATTCGAGCTCAAGTCATTGTCAAGGGTCAACCTCCCCGAATCTCTGTTTCACGACTCTATAAAGTGTTAAAAATTTCGACAATTTTAAATTAAAATAAAACGCGACGAAATCGTAAATAAATTTCATTTTAGCAACTGCTAATAAATAAATGTTTTATTTGTGTATTTCGTTTTAAGTCGCTCATGTTATTTAAACGTACAAAAGCAGCAATTTTATTAGAAATTAAATCCTTTCTACAAGAATCTTGCTTCCCACCAGCAGCCAAGGGAAAATATTAAGAAAGACATTAAGTTGTAAATATGGTGACAGTAGACCACCGTTGAGGCAAATTAAACTATTAACAGCGACATTGGCCGTCCATAAAAATGCCCAAAGCAATTATTTTCTGTGTGAGTCAATTATAAGCAAAACTAAAACAGTAAATTTAATATCTGAAGTTTAACTTAGTAATAAAGCTTCAGCTTAAGCTTTTTTCTTTTTTTGGTTATTTTCGTTTGTAATTCGTTTCCTTTATTGGTCGGTATTTAACAGTAATAACTTATTTCGATTAATAATGGTAATTTAACCAGGACCAGTTTTCTTTCTTGTATTGATAATAATCTTTCTGGTATTAATAAATACATTGACATTTATTATTAAATAGGCGTTAAATTTCCAAGCTAATAAACACTGAAAATAATCATTTCAGGCTTAGGATAATGTTCAATATTTTATCACTTATTATTTCCGACAAACAGTACCATTGATGATTATGATGCGTTGTAAAGTTATGAATTAAAACAATCATCCAAAGCGATAAAATCCTTAAGATAGCTTTATTTACACAGTCAATTATACGCGTAAATACAAAATGTAAATATTAGTCTCTTAAAGTCTAAAATCAGGAAATATTTCTGTTCAATTGATACTAATGTTATTTAGTAATTCAATTTTGCAATATTAACGCTAGGTGTTTGATTTGTCTTAGATCGAAATATTCAAACTATTTTACCTTATTACGGAATATCTAACAAAGGTAGCGTTTTTAAAAAGAAAATCTTTATATATTATTTATTCGGATTTTACCGCACTTAGTTTAAATTAATATAATATAATATCATGGGACATTTTACACATTGCCATCTGATCCCAAACTAGGCAGAGCCTGTACTATGATAGTCAGACAACTGATATACATACTTATATATTTTTAAATATATACTTATATAGATAAACAACACCCAGACACAGAACAAATACCTATGTTCATCGTACAAATATTTTGTCCTGAGTGGGAACCGAACCCACGACCCTCGGCTTTGCAGTCAGGAGCACTAACTACTACACCAACGGGCCAGTCAAACATTCGAAACATATGCAAACGCGTTGCCGGCCGTTAAGGTAGGAATTATTATAAGAGAGGAAGCAAGGGGTGGCCCACCAAATGCGGATGCGCTAACACTTCCACTTCGCACCGATTTTCTGTTCTTTTTTTGTTGGTTAGGTTGACAAACGAGTAAGCGGCTCAACTCATGGTAAGCGATCACCGCCACCCATTGACATTTGCAACAGAACTTGCAAATGCATTGTCAGCATTTGAGGGGGGGAAGGATTTTTGAAAGAGGAAGGGGGGAGTTTTCTGTGAGGTCGTGGTACGTATCCGGTTCGAGCCGATTCATTCAGCAGTACTGTGAGTGTTACGTGGCTTACTTGATTCCCTATAGTTACAAAATATACAAAACCCAGGCATACTATCAATGCAGGTTTAAAGATGCCAGTAGTCCTTTCAGTCAGTCGATTGGACCAAGGTTGATAAAGATAATTATTTATAAAATGACAGAGAGACATCCGACTCACAGTAACGTGTTGAAAAGTTTTAGTTTTTTAAATTTAAATATACGCCGTTAAAAGTCTTTTTAAAGATTCCTATTATAACTTTAGACCTATTATATTTTATATTGCCCTATTATAATTTAACAAAAGCCTACTTTATCTATTACATTATACTGTCACTGATACACGATTTGAGATAAAGTTGTGTGCACACTGGCGTGAAACGTGATTTGATTATTTAGATATTGTAAAAGGAGATAGTTGACGAACATCAAATAGCTTAAATTGTGAAAGGGGTCTTATCTTATAGTAGTGTCATAATCAATGCAACGGTTTACAACAGCAGACTACTGTTGCACAGTTACAGGAGAATGATATGGACTACCATTTGATGCCCTGCTTCCGAACCTTGACGGCCCCGCAGAAGAATTCATTTAATATTGTTACTTAAATGGAATTACTTGCCTTATAAGTTGTTGTTCAATTAATATATAATAATTTTAAACTTGCTTACAATTCACTTGCTCTAGCTATAATGACTACTTTAAAATAAAAACCGAAGAGTTCATATTGTAAACCTAATTCATACAGCACATCGATGATGGGTCCGTTTAAGCTTCAAACCACTTAGATATCGCGTTTCAAACAGACAGATAAACAGATGGTGCCTTTAATATACGGAATCGACTTAAGACAAGAAATAATTTGGATAAAATATCTTGTTTTATTTTCTGAAAGAAAACAAAGTCTGCCATAAAGGATCTCGATAAGAAAAAAGAAAAAAGAGATATTGATTAAACGGCTGGTCGATACCAGCTATACGTGCAGTGGTTTAATCTTTGGCAATTAAAGATTACCCAGTCTACACGTATCAATCACGTAATAGCGACCTTTGACGTAACATGGTGTTGCTTGATGTGCCCCTATTTTAAACAAAAATATTTTCAAAATATCTTTTAACATTATAACATGCTAGACAGCATAACAAATCTATGGTTAAATCATAAGCGATTAGATCTACGAAGTCTTGATGCCAAAATACAGGTGCCTACTGTGATGAAAATTTGACTTTGACTGGCCCGTTGGTGTAGTGGTTTATGGCCCTGTCTGCAAAATCGAAGGTCGTGGGTTCGATCCCCACTAAGGACAAGATATTTGTGCGATAAGCAGCAGTATTTGTTCCGTGTCTGGGAGTTAAACATTTATAGTTATTAATTTAAAATATTTAAGTACGTCTATCCGTTGTCTGGTTACTATAGTACAGGCTCTTCTTAGTTTGGAATCGCATGGCCGTGTTATTTATTTAATTTATAAAATATATTATTATACCATATAATTAATAATTATTAAAATATATTGAAGGTATCAACATACTTCCCTAGTCCATATATTTATCTTGTTGATTCGTTTTGCTAATGCAAATTAAAATGTAAATTTCGCAACTTTAGAATTGGACTGACCTGATTCAAAATTCGTATCTTTTTGTAAACGCCCAAAATTTATTCGAAGAATTGGTAATTTTTTAGTTATTCGATTATAATACATACAGATACGTATTTGATGACACCATTTTTCTCTTTTAGGCCTTTTCTGGCCTAAAAGAGTCGGTTTAGTTTTATCGAACTGATAGAATACGTGTTTAAAAATTGTAAGTATTAAAGTCATACTCTTAATTTTTTTAGTTAAGCCGCTTCAATTCTAAAGGTGCGTTATGAAATCTCATTTAATACATAAGATAGCAAAAGAGACGTTTTATTTAGATGTACACTAAAGTAAACCATTGCGATAACAATATAGAAAATCAAAGTGAAGATCAAGTGTTAAGTTAAGAAACGATTTAGGTCAGGGGCTCTTAAGAAAACTCTACTAACTCCTAAAAAAATAACATTTAAGAAAACGGCACACCCAACATATACCGTTTATTCTATGGGACCTTTATAATATTTACAAATCGAAGACACTGTAATTTAAGCAATAACAAAAACTTGGATATTATACAATAGTCAAATATATATATATACATATATATATATATATATAGTGTCTCGAACCCCTAGTGAGTTCTGCGGAACCCACTTTATGATATCGCTTATTTATATTAGATGAAT
>DWHO01001771.1:0-14582 GCA_018247575.1 Eurytides lysithous rurik | reverse complement strand
TCATGTTCTAAACGTGATTTATGTTTGCAATATAGAGATTCCTAACTAATTAGACATTTTTATTATCCTTAAAGCCTCGTTTCTAGCATTTTTAAAAAAAAAATACAAAAATAAATTAAATTTTAACTTGCCTCGAGGGCCGCGGGTTGCTCATCCTTGATATAAAGTATACTAATTAATATCTAATAAAACTTATAATATTAATTGGTATACTTTCATATGTTAATATACTTTGTAAACTTTCTATTTCCTAAAGCCTGAGAACTTCGTAGATATAAGCGAAACAAGTGACCTATGTTAACACTATCATACAAATAGTTTTTAATTTTTATTTATATACTCTTCTAGATTCACTCTTCGCACTTTTAGATCATCCCACTCCAGGAAATGACATTCCTGTGTCGCAAGGGTGGGTTTTTACAAACACGAAATTATTTGGAGCATTTTGTAATCATGCATGATTTTTAATGGTGGAAATCTTTTGCATAGTCTGTCTGGAATGGAACCGCTGTATTCCTAATTAGCAGTCATATGTTGACAGCACTGGGTTCCGGTTTGACGGGCACAATTACTGGCCATAGAGAATCATAACTTTTTTTTTGTTGGCACGCGATCACCGCCGCCCATAGATATTTGTAACATTACAGAACGTGCATATGCGTTGCCAGCCTTTAAGGGGAGGAATTTTTGAAAGAGGGTGGGAAGAGAGTCAGAGGGAGGAAATCGGCAGGAGAGAGCGAGAGGGAGAGGGGCATGGTAGGAAGAGGATGGAGTCAGAGGTAGGGAGGAAAGAGAAAAAGGGAAGAGGGGCGGGATGGGCCACCGGCCACCTCATTCACCGGACGAAACGCGGAAGCAAAAGCACTTCCACTTTACGCCGATTTGCTCAAAATCTCTGCGCAACTGGAAACTTAATTAAAATACTCACTCGTAGAACCTCACTTCGATGTCCGCCATCCTCTCGAAGTAAGTCATGGCAGCGGACCCGTTCAAAGGCGCGTATTGTATCTTGTACTGCTTGGAGAGATCGTCCAAGGACTCTATTGGAGTGTCCAAGCGGGACACCGTAAGGAACGCCGCCAAATTCGCAGTGTACGAGGCGATTATAATAAACCTGGAAAGGGACATAACACAAGTTGAAACACGCATAAATATTTTTGATTTAAACTAATCCACTCATATTATCGCGTTTTATTTAATTTAAGATCCCGACGTTTCGAACACTTCACAGAATCCATAGTCACGGGACAGACTAATCTTGTAGTAGTATCTAGTAGTAACAGCCTATATATGTCCCACTGCTGGACACAGGTCTGCTCTATACAGAAGGTATAAGGGCATAGACCGCCACTTGGCCCCACTCCAGATTAGCATCACTCTGCAAGAGTTCTACCACTCATAAAATGTTACTGAATATTTTTTTTGTTTTATTTAACATAAGAAAAAACGCTGCCATTATCAATCAAACGCCAAACGCCAATCAAGAACAACAATTGGTACGAACCCAAATAACCACCAAGTCGCGGCTAGCAACCGACCAGATAAGTTTTTGGGAGCCTCCCCACCCCCTTGCGGCGTGAGCGACGTCATACAGAACCAAAGGCACTCCTTCAGCGTGAACTCCCTCTTCTCTTCGTCGTCCTTGTACTTTTCCCTGTTGTTCTGGTAGCTGTACGGGCTCCATTTATCGAACACCCACATAAGAAAACTAATATGGAAATAACGTAAATTTTGTTTTAAAAATGATTTCACGCGTTAAGGAACTTTTATAAAATAGAATATAAACAAAAACCGAACAATATATAGAAGAAAACGTCATTCCCCTTAAAATCAGTAAAAAAAAAATTAATTACGCTAACTTATATTATTGCAATTATGAAAACATTTATTTTTAAAAAATCAGACTATAAAACCGTTTAAATATTTATACTGAGTATAAAATATTAAAAATATATCTTTGTCGTGCAGTTTTAAAATTTCTCGTTTCACATCCACACACCCACAATCTAAAAAGATTTTTCACTAGAGTTCTAGCTAAAAATTAGACAAACTATCATAAGCTCGGCAATCATTACCTTAGTCGGTCAGTCGCCCTATTAGTCGGTTAAAAATAGGCGTAATAAAAAACTCTTAACAGTGAGTTTATTTATAACCTGTGCCTAATCTCCGGAGACGGTTTGGATGCATTTAACAAAGAACTATTAATAATATTTCTATATTATATCCTAATATAATCGTTTTTCATCGTATAACAGTTTTTGAATTCTGAAATCTAAATTTTGAAGATCTAAGCTGTTATACATGCAACATTTATAAATACCACGATTTGTGGATTGTGTAAAATAACTTTTATTTTATAACTAACAGTGTTTGCGTAAAAAAATATCATTATCTAATGTTTGCGTTCAAAAAAAGACATTATGAAATAACCACATAAAATTAAGTCTTATTTATAAAAAAAAACCCATGTGTGCACATGAATGTAATAAGTGAAATGTTCTTAAATAAAACGGATTAAGTCAGTTAAAAGATTAAGATTTATGAATTCATCAACATCAGATTTTTATACATATGTAAGAAAAATTACACAATTCTAGAGTTTGAATTTCAATTCATAATCGCAGTTACATCCACGGTTACGACTAACAGATTATAAAGTTTGAGGTTAGCAACATTTGCTGAACGCACGGCCTTACTAGATGGCGTTGGTGACTACCTATCGAAGCAACGAGTTGAAGCAGCCAGCTTACTAAAATTATAATTGTTGCCTCATGCGACTACGGCGCATAGTAACGCCTTCGTTTCGTATAACCCGGTTAATGTTACAGACGCCGCCGATGATAAATCACGGATTTGAACGGAAAAGTCAGTTTATCTAGAAATAAGTATTTAAATTTTGGGCTCTGTAGTTTTGTAAGTTTTTTGTTCGATATGTTTTTTTGCATCCATAAGTTGCTTTTCGGATCCGTTGTTCGTTACACAAGACACTGGCGAAAATTTTACCTAGATACTTTCAAGTTACACATACATTGTATCCGTCCACCTTGACCTCGATCGGAACCAAGCGAAACCTGTGTGAGTTGCAGATGCAACACTGCCCAAGCTTTGTTATAAGGTCATCATATAAAAAAAAGATTAAAGAGATAAATTACGTAAACGTTAATAAAAGATTTTAATATCCTTACGCATAATATATCAAATGACCTCGTAGTTTTCTCATCAAAATATAAAATTACGTGCAAATAGAAATCTGGTGTTAAAATAATAACAATATAATAAATAAAAATTGTCCAAATGGTAGACAATAATGCAAATATGATTAATAATAGTCACTACAAAGACATTCTAAAGTCTTTTCTAGACTCGCAATAGAAGCTACAAAAAAATATATTTAATAATATTTATCCTTAATAATGCTATCAATACAAATATGTCGTAGGTTGTTCGAGTCTTAAAATCATGGTAACACTTAATGCTCGTTTTGTCCTAATAACACGTTAAAACGGGGAAAGAAATCTATTTAGAGAACACTTTAAAACTAACTCTATCTCCAGCCAATAAAGTTCTTATTAAGTAGGAAGAACTAAAAAATATTTATACATTTCGTTTTATTTATACGCCCCACAAGTCGCTAAACGCATGAGGCCTCGCTAAATCATTGTAAATGTGGCACAATTTTCAGCAAACTCTTGGCAAATAGTACCCGAGCGTGAATATTATCACTTCAGTCTTTATTTTAGAACTACTTGGCACGACGCTTCCGTATGGTAACACTTTATTTTCACATTTAGAAATAGTGTTAATATTGTGTATATCAGCTATACTTAGTAAAAGTTAAATCATGTAATGATTATAGGATTTTTATTTAAAACCATTTTAATTTCTAAACATTCACAATTAGTACACATTAACACAGAAAAACATTCACCTTCATTGCTAAATTAGTTATTAAATAATTACTCGAGTTACAATTAATTAAATAACAAGTTTCTAGATGCCTCTTTCGTCGTTAATAATTCTACAATTCTAATAAAAGAAAGACGTAAAATATTGCTATTGCAAGTTAGCTAAATTATATGTAAATGCTAAATTATTTTAAATGATGTTTAAAATAAAACTATACTTAAACTAACGGTTTTTATATAGCAACATTGCAACAAACTGCATTGTGTTAGTACACTACGTAACATGGCTAATGCAACAAGCGCGGGAAGTGGTGTATACATAATGAAGTCAACAGTGATATGCATTTGTGTGAGTTAAACAACATACAGTATGTGCAACAAACTTAATTGTAATTACACCCGTAGACAGAATCACGTCAGTAGAATTTTAAAATAACTAGCAACTGAACTGAAGTGTATAAAATATATCTTTGCCCAACAGTGTACCTAAGACATACTTATAACGAATTACTAGCTTTTTAACGTACAAATAAATGATTATGTTTAGACCTTATAAGAAGAAAAGTAATTATACGTTTAAGCTTCGTAAAGAAAGAAAAAAATCATAATTTCAATATTTACGAGAAATTACCACGTTTATGTTCCAATTTGAACACCTTAATTCTACCTTTTGATTCACGTAAAATGGGTTCAATAGTTTTTGAACAAATCTATAGATATCGTATTCAATATATATTGTTGCCCTTTCGAAAAACACAATACCACTAAACAGACGCGTCTAAATTAGAATTTTTGAATAAATTTCCATAACATAATGTTCATTTTTTGAAACCCGACAAAATATCGTCCATTTTCGGACGTTGTCGTACAAAATCAAATAAATAATAGACTCCTAGTCACATCTATACATCGTAGTACAGCTCCACGTCATATGCCACAAAGGTCACGAGGACAAATAGAATAATTCCTATATCACATTGTAGGAACTATAACACAGTACATTGGTTCCGCGTTTTCACGGGTTCATACGGGAATCCGTATAATAAGAAAATGCGTTATAAGACTACCGCGTTATAGGGGGGATTAATGTAACTGTTTTTAAAATGTTATTTTTAAAAACTATCCGTCCTATCGTGGTCGAATTTCTTATTATACGCGAACGGCTTCATTTTGCGTGATAGAAATCATTTATAGTTTGAAGTTCGTCTGGCGCCCTATTGTATTTAAGATTTTGATGAATTTTGCGTAAAGCCACAATAAATTTGGAGGTTTCAGTCAAAACAAAATACTGAGCGGCACTGTGGTCTTATAGGTTAACATGTCACTAACCATCACTCATTTTAATAGCATATTAATCTATAAAAAAAATAACTCATCATTTAACTCAAAAAGAAAGAAAAAATATACAGTAAAAGTATTCTCTAACTTCGTAACTTTTTTAAAACCTTTCTGTTTTTTTTTTATTTACACAAACACTTAAAACACACCTGACAACGAAATTGAAAACGAATGAGCGTTAATTCTGTTGCAATTTGGTCAGTTTTGAGAATTAAATCGTAAAGTGAAATCATATAGATTTCTATTCCAACGTACCACGTTGAAAAATCCGTATTAATTGTTTGACAAATGTTAACTTCAACAACAATTTTATCAACTGGCAATAGTAAGTAAATATATTGAGGTAAGTGATATACCTTAATCAACTTACCTAGTGAAGAAATAAGCGGCAAGAATCGATAACCACACATCGTTCTCCAAGACCGTTAAGAATTTGAAGAGTGACGTTGGCGTACGAGGCAGCTTCATCATGATGGTGATACCAACTAAATCGTAATAGGGCACAGTGAAATCGATTACGTTTTCCCTTTCCGCCATAACAGAGAGCGAAGTGAGTCCTATGTCGGCCCTTTTCTCGACCAACTCCTTTATTATGCCATTCCAATTGCCATTCTCGTCCATCGTACCGAAATTACCATCGGGGGTCAATGAAATTTCGTAATCGAACTTCACTATCTGACGTATCTCTTCTATGAGGTCGATACAATATCCCTTAAAGCCTTTCGGCGCTTCGTCGTCCTTTATTAAGAACGGTTGTTGCTAAAAATTAGTCATTGTTCATAAACGTCCGAATTCTTAAACAAACACAGATAGCATAACGTCATAAACAATCGAGAACATACATATTTGTTTACACAACTGTTTCGAAATGGACGCGACGAAATTTTATCTTGTCTGTATTTTAAACAAACGACGAGTTCATTACCCACCTCCACGGTAACAATTCTATAGACGAGCTGTGCTGAATAATCGCTCATGTTGTCCCCGTCGGTCAAAATAAGGGGATTGGAGAGGCCGGCTTTCCAAGAACCCAAAGGTCGGCTACCAACAGAAGCGCCATCTTTCACAGTAACAGCTGCTAGGTCGGAACTAAATTCCATGAAACTCCTACCGTTCATAGGATCATCTTCCGGTATATAAAACGGTGCATATGTCGGTGGCTCTTTTACCTGCAGATAATATCCGATTTGATGCGAGTTTAACGTTAAACAACAACTAATAAATCTTTATTTGATAATAGAAATTTTAATTCTACACATTACACATTAATCATTTATTTTTAATATTATCAAAGAGGAAATAATGTTTTACCTTATCAATCGATTTGTAGATATAAGTATACCAGATAAAAAAAAATTGAGCTGCAATGACTGATTGACAGAAAGTGCTTGTATGAAACAAAAATACGTTTCATAAAAATAAAACAACACTTTCATTCTCTTCACCGCTGGTTTACAGTAGTGACGTGTGTATTGTGCGTAACAAACAAATTACATTTCTTTTACGATATTATTATTGCTCTTTTTTACCTCTTTAGTTGAAACTTAAAATATATAAGCATATACATACTTTTGAAGAGAAGTAATATACATAAAAATATTCGCTGTGATAGTAGTTATCATATGCTTTTATAACTGTCAGTAAATATTCTCAAGACTTAATGATTATACCAATAACTACAATAAATATAATTATAGCTAACTGCCGAAAATTTCCAACGCACCTCTTGAAAAGCGGTTTTAAGATCCAAGGTCCTGTTAGGAGTATTCTTACCGTCGTATTCATCGCATGTAATATATTTCATGTCATTTGGCCAATTGCCAGAATCCAGCAGTGATCTGGAAATTCATGTGAAGTCATGGAATACGCCAGGATATAATTAGACAGTATACAGTGTACGTGGGACGCGTGGTGCAATAAATACGTTTCGGTGCGAGCACGCAGGTGTTATAATAGCGAAGGTCGTTACTTGACAGCTAAAAACGTCCGGAGCGACAGGTCGAAGTAGAAAGCGGACGTTATCTCCGGTTCTCCGTTCATACTGTACGTGGTTTTGATATTGCCCAATCGGTCCCTGCTCCTCGCGTCTGGCGTCGGTCTCAAATAAACGATGGTGGCGTCTTTGCAACCGCAACTAATGTCCCCCTTATCTAACGTCAGAGCAAACCACGCGGTTTTCCTTCCGAAATATTGATTCTCATCGGCCGCGTCCAGAACGTTCTTTATCGTTCTCAGATTTCCGACGACGAAAAAATTAACTATGTCGAGTTCGCGCAGACTGCGCAGCTGGGTTTTTATTTCGTCTTTACTGAAGCTTTTGACTGGCGTAATCACGTGGCGCGTCGGTATGTTTTGTAAGAGGGATTTGTATTTATGGTCCATCACTGCAAGAGTTCGTTCCCGACAATATTATTCGATCCATTAATTTAAGGTACTCTTCCTATTTGTAACATTTCAACTTACCAAAGTATTCGTCGAAAATGATAGCAGCATTTGTTATGTCTTGCTTCGTGACTATGGCCCTTATAGATTCCGGCAAAATATCCGCGGGGGGCATAACCTGCAGTAGGAACTTGGTCTGATTAGCATTCAATGAGCGCCACTGTCGCAGATCGCCAATTTGTCCGAAAGATCCAGAAATTGTGGGCAACGCCAGAGCCGCCGTAAACGATTTTATAGTCTCCGAACCGACACCGGTCACGGTGAAGTCGAGAATCACGTGGGGAGTCCTCTTCGCGGTTAGCATATCGTTGTATTTTCTGCAGACTATTATAAAATATTCAGTTGATGTTGAACATTGCGAAATTAATTGAATTATTATTAATATACTTACCGTTTTCCAAAAACATTTTGGCGTCAGTGCGGTTACCGACGACCACCACTGGATCTATTGCTAGACCCAAATTTGGATTACGTCTGACATATTCCCTGGCAACTTCGAAAGCCTTTTCGGCCAAGGCGTTGTTTTCCTCGTTGATAAGAACTTAAAATTCAACATTTCTAGCATTTACTAGTGCTTCTATAATATCCCAAAAGTTCTATAAACTAAATACTTACGAACGTTGACGTTTTGCGTCGTCTGAGAAAAAGAAAGGGAAAAGAGCGGGAAAAATACGAATACTTGTAGCAACGACCGCATATTTTATCTACATTTCCATACGCTTCAATAAATTAGCATTACTATTTTACTAAATGCCTACTGAGCTCGCTAGTTTCGTACGGCCAACAACGGTATACTAAAGCGGAAGATACGGCACGAGCACGTGTCGATGTGTGTACTCTTTAGTATCCAAGGCGATCGCCGACCTTGATTCACCCTATGTCGTTACTTGATGTACACCTTTCTATGATTAATATATCGTAAGTGCTTCATGTACAAATAAGCCCTCGTTTAATACTAGTTTCGTTCGATTGACGAACGTTCACACAACACAAAAGTTGTACGAAGTGAATGAATAAGCATTTACATCGAAAGCTTTATACTATTTTTAAATAATTTATTAGTGTGGTAATAAAAAAAAATAAGTAGGCAATTGGATGACTTAAAAACAGCACCCTTTCAAAAGAAAAACCAATGTTTTCATTGAACTATTTTATTGCCAGAAATGTTTACAAACACGAACTCTACATAGAGTAGCGTTTTTAAAACTGTACACTCAACCATTAATTCTAATACTAAATGTACTTCGAATCAAAAATTTCAAGTTTGAACAACATTATTAGTCAAATAGTTAAATTCTGAAAAAGTTAGTCAAAATCTTAGTATTCATTAACACAGAATGTGGTGTTACAAATTTATATCAATACAAAATAGGAGTCATATCCATTAGGGTTACCTTAAAATCGAAGGTTGTAATTATCTATCACAAAAATAAATCAATTAGAAGCGAAATAAATTAGAAAAAAAAACAGGAAATATGAAAAAAAATATAGTAGACCCATAGAATAAAAAAATAGCACACGCAGAATTAATGTCAGTATGAAACTATCACCTTATTTGTCAACTTTGAACTTTAATTTTCAAATCTTAAAATTACTGTTGCAATGTGAACTGGTGCTTAAGAGACTAATGCATTGGAAGTATAAGTATAACTCCAAAGCACTTAACATCTCTCAACCAGCACAATAAAGCTATCTTTTGCCGTTCACAGTGCAAGCTATAATAAACAAAGTCAAAGGAATGTTTCAATGGTTAAGTAATAATGCCTATGAAATATATAAATGTGCCACATTTTAACTGCTAACTTAAATTTACAAATGAATTAATTATCTAAACTTTATTTTTTTTTAATTAACCTTAGTTTATCTAAAAAAAAAACCTTGTTTCACGGAAGCTGTTTATATAAATCGCGTCGTTCACAGAACGGACTTGTGAGTTGTTCACACGGGGTGAATTACTTTGGCAGCACTTTACTGGCGAAAATAGTTTCCCAATATGGTTGTTGCGTTTATATAATACTTCAAAAATTCAACCTGCCTCTTATTCCTGTTGAAATGGACACAAAACCAGCATACAACACCGCCTCCAAATGTGCATGATCAGTTCACTGCGATGCACATCTCAGATGTGTCTGACAGTTACAATAATTTACACTTTACAGGTACTTCACAGGTTAATTCAATACAAAAATGTATTATACCGTATGAGAAAAAAGTATCCAAAATAGTTACATGTTGAAAATTTTGCTTGGTGCATTTATTCCTATTAGAGACCGTAATTTAATATGGACCACACTGTTTGATAATTCTAACATTATTTTTTCAGAATAATATGAAATGTCAGTCAGATACTTTTTAATCAAAGATTGTAGAACTTAAATTAAGTGTGGTCTCAATAGAGCACAACTCCATATTGGTAATCAGATCAATAAAACACTAAAATGTATAAAAACTATAGTCTTTCAACAATGCTTGTAAAAAATTCGAGTACAATAAAGATATGTATCAGTCGGGTGGGAGTTGGGCTCTAATGTACACAGATGCATTGCAGTAAACCAAGCTCAGTAACGGTGAGGTGGCTTTAAGCCGCTGCTTCTTCTGCTTCTGCAGATGGCTGTTCTTCCGCCACTTTTGCCTTTTTCTCTGGGGTGGTCTTTTCCTCCGCATCACCATTATCTGCTGCAGCAGATTTCCTCTTCACACCAGTTTCCTTTGTTTCTGTAATTACGACAGTATCATAAATTGCGATGTTTAAAGAACTATTGCAAATATTTTTATTCAAATTATCAGAACTTACCAGTAGCATCTCCATTCTCAGTGGCATCATTGCTTTCCTCTGCATCTCCATTTTCAGCGGGAGTCTCCTCAGGAGCATCGCCACTGCCATTTTCTTCCTTGCCATTGCTCTCGGGTGCTTCCGCGGCTTTCTTTGCCGGAGATTTCTTAACTGGAGACTCTTTTGCCGCTTCCGTAGAAGTGACTTCTTCGGGTGCAACCTCTCTGAAAATTATTATTTAATATCAGCACCACAAACAACTAAATATTATGAAGACTAAATGAAAAATTGTTCGGTGTTCAATAAAAAAAAATATTTACTCCGAACTGAAATTTTAAATTCTACTTAAATATTTCCATAAGAACTGAAATAAAAAAGCGATGATTTATAATACACCCTAATTTATATCGCGTGTATAATAATAATCGATATGAAACGGAAGCAATGACGGAAGAAAACGTGCAAGTTCTTGCATAAGGCTGCATGTTATGAGAAATTTGCCAGGAAATCGCATATACTGAATGAATGCGTTATTCGCTCCAGTGGGTTACCTCGAGCTCGGAACGCGAACTCGAAAGCGTTAAAAATAACTAATGACAACATGCGTCCCTAGCGATTGGCGATAACGTAACCGTCCCTCCATCGAGTTGCAAAACAAGCCTCAGCAAAATTTGAATCAAGCGCGCCAATGACGCTGCCGCGCCGGCACGCCGCGCAGGCAGCGCCATCTTGAACCGCGGTCCCGCGCTTGGAAGCGTGCTTTCAATTTCCCCACTCAATATTATTACAAAACATTTTAATTGATCCAGAAATAGGTTAAAAACAATATGACTGGAATACCATAACTACACCTATTTAATAGGATCGCAAAATAAATTTGAACGAAACCTAAGTAAGCCAAGGACTTTTCCCGCGTGTACTCAACTGTCGGCGTCTAACACAATAAACATCCGTAAACTATGTAACTATGTGTGCTATAACACTATTGTATAAAACATCATAGCAAACACGTGGGTAATAATACTGCTAAACGTAACCTATTAGAATAAGACGCTTAAAACGGCATTTTACTGTATATTGGAAGCCATTTTGATCACGTTTTATGTAGCCGCCAAAAATATATTTGCAAATAAATCATAAATAATAACAGAAATAAAGAAAATTAACTTACTTCTTGTCAACAGCTGCGTCTGCCATTATAATTTTTAGTATAAGGAAATCTGAGTAATAAGAATAAAAATGTAATTCAGCACGTGCCACGCACAACGTAAAACAATGTTCACTGCACAAACACCGCCGTCCAAATGAAGGAGGAAGAAAGAAGAAAATATCGTACACACCGTTTCACAGGGTCGCGCATTTGGTGTGAAGTTTGCGAACAAACTTCAAACAAAGAACAGCTATAGCGTAAACTACACGTGGGGGAACGAGATAGTCATAATATTTCGTTCAACTTCGGATAACCTTGAATACCTAGAACTGAACATGCAAGCGATAATCTACCTTGCCAAGTCCTGTTTCATAAACATAATTGTAAAAATGTTCTTTAACTCAGGAAGTGCTAAAAATTACCTTCCCAGATTTTTTTACCTTATAAATTTATTTCATCACTTATACTTGTAATAAATATAAATGGGCAATAACATTAAACAAAGCAACTTTTAAAATATATTGTACTTGAATAAGAATAACCTGACTTTTTCATGTTTTAATGTGACCATTTTGATTTGTTAATAATATTATATTAAAAACCATACCATATTAAAAATTGTTTAATTTTTACTACAATTTAATTTAATGAAATTGTTCCAAGCCCTTAATGAGTTCTATAAAATACATTTTTACGAAACCCATTCGATTTCTTATTCGTTACATATTTTTATTTATATTTCATAATTGTTAAGTTAAGTAACAGCATTTATGCAATACGCTGCTGACATGATTATTTATAATCGACATAAATTAAAAATATCTAAGCCAATTTACAATCGTTTTTTCACTAGCTTATTTTTATTCTGCACTAATGAATTATATTTTCAAATTACGAGTCTCACTTTTTGGAATGAGTGACTGTTGGAACAATGTTAAAAAATAATTCGCTTAAAACAGGTGAATGTCCATGAATTTAAAGTAACGCGTGTAATTTTAGGAGTTCGTTGACCTATTTCAGTGAAATATACCTAAATAATTAAACGCTTAAATAGATAGGCAACTTTGTTGTGAAGTAAGGGTAATTATCATTTAAAGTATATCAAGAAATGATAATATTTACACGTACCATCTTAACATTTGGCGCCATGATATTTCTAAAGTTTTGAGCCAGAGACAGAACCATCTAAGATGGTTTTATTGTATAAAGCTGTTAAAAAGGCAGTCTAATGTATACTTTATCAGCGTTGTTATAAAGATCGTTTTATTCAAACAAATAAAAGATCTGTGGAATTTATGTGTCAGGTCATTGGCTTTGAACGAAATCTTGGCACAAGTTGGGGATTTCGTCAGATATGAATTCGTTGACCAGAACGGTTCATCACACCGTGCACAGTCGGTACGCCACAAACTTAGCTGGCTTTATACCTACATATTTGAAATGAAAATTGAACATGCCTAATGCTTTATCATAGCCGGTCAGTGGAAAGCTTTAAGATGAGAAGTGAAGGCTCTTTCCTTTGCAAGTGTCATCGAGCTCAATTTTTTAATAAAAATCTGATAATTTACTTTCTGGCTAAACATCCCTAATTCGGGACAAGCATTTAATGAAGCCCAATATGTAGTACATTATAGAATAAAAACTTTCTTCAATATTATTTTTTTTATCTAAATCGAGCTGTGTAAAAAATATTACGATGTTTTATCAAAGAAAAAAAAAATTGTGTAATGTATGTTGGGTAATGTACACGTGTGTAAATTGCAAAGCCCAAATTAGGTTAGTTACTACGCACATCTTGTTAACACAATTGTTTTTTTTTTAATCCAAACCTGTTGTCATGCAATAACCACACGTATTTTTTTTTATATTTTGCTAATTATCTCTTTAGATCTTACAATTATTTTTACATCTTTTCAATAGCTTGCACCTTATGTGTAGATCTATATAGAAGAATATAATAATAAAGTCTTTAATTCATCTCCGAAAAAGAGAGTATTAGTAATGTTAGGATGCTTTTATTTGATTTTTATGCCTTTCTCGTTAAAAAAATCAAATAAAACTAATTATAGTTGTTTTACATGTTTCATATGAAATGAATAATGGTATTAAATTTTAATGCTAAGAGAAATTATTTTTAAAGGCATTTTAAAACGATGTAGGTAAAGTTTTTGTATCCAACTTTGCTATTCAACGTCTGATAACGTATTACATTTGCTTAACCCATTATGTGATTTGTTTCTTATTTGCCTAAAGTCGTACTTCTCTTATTATGAGTATATTAGAGTTTAAATAGTAATTATTTTGTGAACGTCACCGAAAAGATGGTGATAATAATTGTTAACACAAATAAAATGAACCCTTAAAATGATAACAATATGTTGTATTTATTTTTAATCGCGAGTTCTTGTTCGTCGTATAAGCACAAAAGCGTCTGTATAACCTTACCTATTCTAATTCAATTTAACGCTTTACCTTCTCGAGTGTGATAAGGACGTTTGGTTTGTATAGCGTGCAGTCCGTATATTGAACAGCAGCAATGTTGTACCGAAATTTACATATAAATTAAATTAAATAACCCTATATACTCATAGATTTGTAATATATCATCATAGCTGATTGATTTAATTCGTATGATAACTATTTAAGTATTTTAAAAGTTAAACTGTTTGATAATAAGTTTTTTCAGATTTTTTAAGATTATTCTTATGGTAAAATTTTAGTAAACCTATGTCTACTCTATATTATGAAATCTATAGGTAAGATGTAGCATATCATAAAGAATAGACATACATTTCCAAATCTATATTAAGATGATAGAACATGTGTAGAAACTGACGAACTACGAAATAAACAATACTAATTTGATTTTGCATATACACCTAATTCTGTTTTTACATGGTTTTGATATAACACGGTTTGAAAATAAAATATTTTTAATTTTTTTACACGATTTTATTCCATTTAGCACGATTTA
>DWHO01001770.1:0-14582 GCA_018247575.1 Eurytides lysithous rurik | reverse complement strand
GGGGAAATTTTGGAAAAAGGGGAAGGGAGAAGTAGAGAGGGAGCGGAATGGGGAGGAGATGGAGGAAGAGGTAGGAACCCCTTACTACCCCCGGACGGGGATGGGCTACCGGCCACCTCACTCACCGGACGAAATGCGGAAGGAAAAACACTTGCACTTTACGCCGATTTTCTGTGAGGTCGTGATACTAATCCGGTTCGAGCCGGCCCATTCAGCAGCGGGCACAGCTGCGTGGCTCTACCACCGTAGAAATGATCGATGATAATAATAAAATCGATGATATAGTTCAACCAAAGAAAAAGACAATAAAATAAAGATGAACCAATATTTGATTAGAAATGAACACGGCATTCTTAAGACAACTTAAGACATTAATGTCTTGTATACAACTATAAAACGTGAATCTATGTTGAACCATCAACCATTTGAATGATATTTGGGATTCGTCTCTACAACAGTTATGTAAGTTTATTAACAACAGGAATCCGCTCTGGAATGAGGTCAACCAATAATATCACTGCACTGTGTCAGTTTAGATAATACTTGGGTCAGTAGGTGCATATAAAATTAAGTGTTGAACTATGTTATGTATAAATTAAGGGTTGTTGATGTGTTTGCCAAAGCCACTTTACATAACATATAATATGATATTATATTACATAATTTTTCTTTTTTAAATCTCATTGTATTAATAATTCTAATTTCTTTTAAATGCAGAGTAGAGAGTCTTCTGAGTACTCGTTTGTATAATATAGAAGCGCGTATTTCTAGGAAACAGTAAATTTGTGTTAGTCAGTGCAACTGAATTAAAATCCTTTTCACCTTTTTACTACTACATAGCAAAAATTTGGTTACCTTCCACTTTGATATTTATTATTTTAAAATGTTTTAAAGAATATGCCATAAATACCAAGCGTGTAAAAAAAAAAATAATTATAAAAAATAGCTTGTTGTGTATTTTTAAAATATTTTCTAAGCGTATCGATTTGAGCGGTATCTCTATGTACCTTTCAAATAACTTGTTCCCTGTTAAAGTAAACTGGATTTAATTCACCAATTACTGATAGCTTAGCTAGCTAACAAATAGCTTTTGGATTTTATGCTACGTCTTCAGTGGGTACATAAACAGCTGGCAATAAATAAGCAATCATCATCAATGCAGCTTCTGTTTAGTTTATATCATGATTGTAAATGTACTGCGTCCTTACAAAGCTATGCGACGAAGAAGCTGGCTATATGCATGCCATGAAAATAAATGATTCTAATGTAGTTAAAAATACTTAAGATTTTTATACATAATATTAGGAGAATATAGAATTCTTAATGAAAATACATAAGTAGTGTAAGTTTGCATAATATTAAGCCAAGCAATACAACTCAACGGCAGTAGATTCACACAGCTGCACCAGCTGCTGACTGGGCCGGCTCGAACCGGATAAGTACCACGACCTCACAGAAAATCGGCGTAAAGTGGAAGTGTTTTCGCTTCTTTATACACTGTTTTGAATAAATTTCATATCGCCGAAGAGTCGTTAGAAATGGTTAATAACTTTTAAATTATTCATACGTTTTTATGATCACCAATAAATTAATCTCTATCTAAAATTCCAATCCATTTACAAGTCGTTTTCAATATTTTTTAGGCTAGATTTAAAATATTTTTGAAAATGAGTGCATAAAATTCTCATTGAATTTCGGTCGTTCACGACATAATACGTTCTCTTAGAGAGTCGGAATGTGTTCCGCGCAGGTGCATAACACATGAGTGGACAGACATTCCATTGCGAATTCAGATCAGCTCAGAGGACGGACTTTATCAATTACAATTTAACCGAAATCTACGTTTTAATTTTATATTTTATATACATGGAGAGATAAAGTTGAATTCGAATGTCATATCGAATTCAAAATAGTCAAATTGTGAAGTTGACGAAATAAGTTTTGAAATGTAAGTAAAAGGTTTTATTTCTGTGAAAACAGTTTATCACTCCCTTTATAATTAAAATTTTATATTAATATTAACTACATATTAGTAGTGTTCTTTATTTTTTTGAAATTTTTTTATACTTTTTTGTGCTTCAGAGAGGGGTGCTTAAACGGTCGATTGCGAGTGGTTTTTGGCATGACCGTGAAACTCTACAACGTATATACTTATACCTGCATCACGATACACCCGACCTACCAAGACGACGTCCCTGCATCTCATATACATATTTCCAGCCCGTTAGAGTCGATCCATCGGAGTCTAACAATATTAAGGTTCAAGTTTGAACACGCTTTTCTAGAAAAAAGTTACATATTTATATAATTTACTTTTATAGGAATATGGTTATGAATCGGAAACTTATTTCGCTTATTCAAGCGTAAGTCAGGGGAGTAATTTGGGGTCATTAGAGTTTTTCCTAAATGAACTGATATGTAAAAATGGCCATTCATAAGTGCTTGTAAAGGCCTATTTGAATAAATACACTTCTTTTGATTTGATTTCTCCTAATGATCAATAATTTACCACAGGTTATTGATTGGGTTATGTGTTTGCTTTTCGCAGACGACCTCAAGTTATCACTTAAAGTGAAAGACAATATGGACTTTTACATGCTACAAAATAACATCAACAAATTAGTCGACTGGATTCGCGAAAACAGGCTATACTTAAATGTATCGAAATATTCCATTATTAAGTACAACAAAGCACGAAATCCGATTGAGTATCGTTCCTGTACGGGGGTAGTATCTCTTCAACGAATCTCAGAAGTGCGGGATTTATTCAGAGTTACTTTTAATCAAGACCTAAGTTGTTGAAGGCACATAATAGCAACGCACAAAAAAGCATTTAAAACCCTAGGATACGTTATGCGACAGATGGAGGCGTTTACAAATGTCTCGGCGATGAAATCGTTGCATGACGCCATCGTTAGGACTCATTTAGAATATGACGCGATAGTTTGGGCAACGGTAGACTGCAAGCATAAGATCATGCTAGAACGGGTTCAAGACAAATTTCCGCCTTACTTGTGCAAAAGGCTTTACGGTGTTTATCCATTTTATGCTTCGTTGTATCCATCTCTATTCTAGTGTAGTGCTCGATAGGGTGGGATACAACAAGCTGGGAACTCGTAGAGACTTAGCACTAGTCGAGTACATTTGGAAGTTGTTCCGAAGCGTAGAACTCTTCAGAACTCCGTAAGCTGTCAGCACACCCGATGGTTTCGTACTACGGCGGCGAAGTCCACAGCTGCTGGCTATTCCACGCGCGCGTACCAAACTTTACGCTAAAGTTCCCTTCAGGCGAGCACTGCTCACGATAAATGAGGTGGCCGAAAGAATTGACCTGATCTACTGTCACACAAATAAATTTCGGCTGATTGCATTGTATGTGCTATTAAGCTACGTTGAAAATCGACTCACCTGTTATTTCCGTGAATCTTCTTAAAATTTTGTTTCTGTTCTTATAACTAAACGTTTTAGCATTTATCTTAACATTTTTTTATTGAAATTTATACTTATATAACTTCATTCGTACTACGTACTGGCTGGTGAACTGGCTACACAATTATTATCCACCGTATCAGAAGAAAGCGTGTTTAGATTAAGCTTTAAGTTAAGATTAAGCGTTTATTGACTCGAATATGACGCCAATAAAGCTTTAAAATTATTTTAATGGTAAATTAACGCGACAGTTGTCGAATTCAAGTTGTGAATAATTAACAGGCTTTGTAACCTTTTCTCATGACACAGGAGTTCTTTTGATATTTTATTCTGTTTCAATTCGTGTCACAGGCTCGTGTGACGTTCGGATATTTGGCACGGGAGGGAAATTGAGTCAATTTTAAGCCAATTGGCCGTACCCTGCAATTAGGACCGGACGCAAGTTAGCAAGCATTATTCATGTGTGCGTAATTAGTCGTCCGCTCGTCGACGCAGTGTTTATTGAAATTGATTCAGTCGAACACGTTTACTAATGTAAAAGAGCTGCGTACTTATTTATTTAAGGCACAATGTCAAAGGTAAGATGTATATGAATCATGTATATTTGTACTACTGTTATATTTTACTACGTTAAGAGAAAACTATGCACTTATTTTTTTTTTATACTATTAATGAATCACGCGTGATTTTTTTTACGGTGACAGAGGTACTGCAAAATGGGTCGGCTCATAACGGATAAGTACACGTTTATCCTCCTTTCCCCCTCCCCCTCCCCTTCTCTGCTTTTCCCTTCTAAATATTTCTACTTTATAGGCCTGCAAAACGTTTTCAAAACGTTTGACGTTGCAAATGTCCATGGGCGCGGCTATTATGGCTTTTCTTCCGTTGTGCCACTTGCTCGCTTGCCTGCTTATTCCGTAAAGAAACGAAATCAAATTAAAAAATCATGTTATTTAACGAAGAAAACCTTCCTTTTCTGATTTCGACCACGAGGCGATCGCTGGTACAATTTTAATGAGAATTAAAAGCTTATTAGCACAATAATGTGAGATTTTCACTTTAAAAAAGCCTTTTCTTATTTTGTATGTATACATATCTTGTAAAATCTTTTGGTTGTACTCTCTGTATGTATTTGGCTGATTTTAATAACATTAAGTAAATCCGAGTAGCTGTGTCTAAAAAAGCGGGGCACGGGCAATTTAACGGCACGGGGCATATTAGTAGTTACGACGTAGCTGAACAACTGGGGATTTTTTAAATAATAATAAAATGTTCTCGTATTTCTAATAATGTTGTTATTATTAGAAAGGGCGATAATATTTCTCTCATTAATATTAATTTTTTACCCTACTTCAAAAAAGGAGGAGGTTCTCAATACGACAGTATTTTTTTTACGTGTTCGTACATAACTTTTTACTGGGTGTACCGAATTTAATGATTCTTATTATATTTGAAAGCTGCTGTTTGTCGTGTGGTCCCATATGTATTTTAACAAGATTTGACGAGTAGTTTTTGAGTTATCCCTAATTATGCGTATTTATGTCGTAAACGGTATATCGCAAGGCTTCCTTAGAAGGTTAACGTTTTCAGAAATTTCATTCGGATTGCACTTTGTACTGTAAACATGTGCTTAAAACTAAGTAAGATTTATATGAAGTCGGTTGATACATTCTTATAAAAAAAATGAAATTATTGTATTTAATGTTGATATTTCGTTTATGTGAAATTTTCTCTTTCACTCCTTTTCCTTATGTAACAGTCACACGCTTGTTTAATAATTGGAGCATACGAGTAGACGGGTTATTAATAGGGAAGCTATTATAGAAGGGTACTTTGACCGGCTGCCAACCGACCCATTCATGTATTAGCCCCGTGAATTGTTTACGTAATAAAGATAACAGAATGTTATTTTTAAACATAATATATAGTGGCTATAACTCAGAGTGTTACTTTATTTCTATTCGCGTTGAATGCCATTGGTAAAGAAACGTAATTGCCTCTTGTGAGACACAACACTAAATCGAGATGCTTGACGATTCTTGCTTACTTATTACAACTTTTTCTTGTGTGAATTATTTATAATTATTAAATAATAATAATAATAATGTCCTCCCGACCGATTCCGGACATGGCGGTCGATGTATAAGAGATCAGCCAAATACGCAGGATATATTATAGTGCACAAGCGGTTGCACAGACACAGGTGTACTCACTCTTCCCTTTACTCTCATAGCCCGATGGGACAGATAACCGACACAACCGGAGAGAGATAAGGCGCAGAGGCAGTGATATTAAACCGACCTCTTAATAACGACTTCTCCAAACAACCGCTAGATAGCATCGTCAAGAAGCCGGGACCATCTTACTTTTCAGGCAATCGAGTGATCAACCCGTAATGCCCTAATCCAACTAAGAAACAACAACACAAAGTCATTGCCCTCCGCGGGATTCGAACCCACGACCTCCGTTTTGTACAGCGCGGGCCTATACCACTAGGCCACGGAGGCAGTTTGGAGGAAGAAATTATGTATTAGACATTACACATTCAAATAGTCATCTGCAATAGTAATTGTTAATAAAGCTCCACTTTGTTTAGAAAATTAATGGTTTTCATGACAAAAAATTTCACCTACATTTTATAATTATAATATAATAATAATATCACGGGTCATCTCAGTAATAATATCACAAAGTATTTGTGTGATGATTTGTGGGTGGGAATCGAACCCACGCACGACCTTTGATTTTGCAGTCAGGTGCACTAACTACTACACCAACGGGCCAGTCAAATATTAATTATTATATATAATAATTTACACAGATATATATGTTTTATTGAGATACACGCTTTAATGGCATTTCATACCAATCGAAAATATAACATGTTATTATCATCGTAGTAGAAATAACTTCGCATGTCGCAAGTTTGTTTCAATGTCAATGTATTGTCATAGTAGTATGTGTACTGTAATTAGAATTTATTTCATATTTATAACCAAGATCATGCAAAACGTGTAGATAATTTGCATAGAATAGAAATAGATGATTTGCATAGAAAATTACGTTTACTTATTACGCATTTAATGGTTAACGTTTACATGCCAAAGTCGGTATAGCTGAACGCTTTTCATTTGGCTTCCGAATCAAGTTGACTAACTTCAATCCACGGCAATTTTTATCGATAAAACGTTGGTTTTAGTAATTATGATTTATGTTCTTAAATAAGAAAGTACGTAATGTTATTAGCTTAAGTACTGGCAAAATATTTTTTTTGATTTTCATGGGTTGTTGATTTAATGGAGACATTGCAAAAATTTAAGTGCCTAGTGTCGGCACCAATAAGTTTGTTAATATTAACAATTTTAAGTGCTGAATTACCACGTGCTCAAGCAGGAAAATATCGTGAAACCTGCATTTTTAAGAAGCAATAAAAAATTATTAACATATGTGAAGTTTGCCAATCCGCAGTGGGGCCGCATGGTGGTCTATGCCCTTCCACCGTCTGTATTGAGGAGACCTGTGCCCAGCAGTGGGAAATATACAGGCTGTTACAAAAAAAAAATTAGACAAAGCATCTAGATAAATATCAAATATGTAATAAGACATAAACGTAACTTCTAATGGGAACACTAAGCCGAATTTTGCAAGACGAACCATAAAGTTAGTTGGAAAAGTTATTACAGAGGTTGACGCTTAGAGTGCCATGTTTGATATCATATTTATATATTTATATGTACAGAGAACACTTTTACTTCTTTTGCGGCCGATTGTACTCACGAAGATGAAATTTCTTACTTATATAGTCAGAATATCTATTTAACTCTGACTCTAACTTTCCATTAAAGAGATTTGCGGAAATCTAAAATATTTATATGTTAATCATTAAAAAATAAATAAGATAATACGCTTATTGTTTACGTTGTATTATTATTGCCAAACACGTTTTTTGTCAATTCCTATTGTAACAGTCAAAATATTTTTTATTTGATTAATAAACCTTAAGAAAACCTCCTTTTTGACCACGAGGCGATGGTATTTTTAAATGACCATTTCACGACAATAACTGAAACCCGCCTTGGTCTTCAGTGTATTATAACTCAGTGTGACTTAACGAACTATATTTATACGGTACATATAAAAACTTTCTTGTATGTGTTGCCAATAAATATGCCATTCAAAATATATATGTTAATAGTTTTAAACAGATTGCAAAAGCAATGCTTTTCGGGCTTCAGTAGGGGTGGGTATGTATCTAAAAAGTAACACCGATTATGTTCAATATTACTACTTTATTGTTTTTTTAATGATTTAATACAGTTGTTTATTTTTATAATATATTGTTACAGGAAAGCAATGCCAGCCAATGGATGCCTGCAGAAAGTTGATTACTGAAGGGGTAGGGTTTCTTTAAACTGATCTTTTCTCGTATTTGTTAAAAAAAAAGGTATGAAGGTTTATTTTATTAACAAAAAGAAACAGATAAGCGGTTAATCCCTACACCCTGTAGCAGAAACACTGCCAATTTTTAAGAGATGAGCCTAGTTCGATTGATGTTTCTGCTTTCAGCCTATGCGACTCTATAAAGCTTCATCGGGCACCGCACCCGTGGGAATGCTCGTTCCCACGAGTTGGATAGCCCCTAAATCTGCAGAGTCACGCATGAGGACATGCGTGGTTTGTTTCCAAAAGTTTGGAGATGTCGCCTACGGACCGTCGGGATATGGTTTGCGGACCGAAATCTCGACTGCCGTCGACTGTGGTTAAGTTTGCGGTAAGGAGGTGGTGTATATTGCGTAAGGAATAGCAAAAAAAAAATGAAACAAATTTTGTTTAAATTAAATTTATCTTTTAAAGTTTTAAAATAAGAAAGTTTATTTAACTAGAACTTTAACTACAACTTTGTCTTTGAACGCCGGTTTGTCGACAGATTGGTATTTGTAATACTCTTTACGCATACTAAATGAAGGCGTCCCACATGATAATGGCTGGTTCTTTACATGTACACTTTCTAAGGTTTTTTTTCGCACCCCTAACAGTGCAGATATAGCTTGATAGGGCAATTTTATCTTAAAAAAGTAATTTTTAAATTAACTTAAAGAAATAAAAGAAACGTTAGATGAATAAAGCGCTAATGATGCATAGTTTACGAAGGTTTTACGTCTAACTGCAAAATATTGCATGGGTGTTTATTTTTAAAGGTTCGAACCTAGGTATATGTACCTACTGATTAAAAAAGTAAATTCGTACTCAATAAATTTTCAATTGTGGATTCTATGAAATTCCGTTCCATTCATTTACTGTATAATTGTTTATTTTTTACAACGGGGTGGGCACAACATTCGATTTGCATTTTGTCTGGTTGAAGCTTCACCTGAAAGTTTATGTTTCCTTTTCGAAACGTCTATAGAAAACCAAGTTCTATCAATACGGAGAAAAGTACAATAAAAGTCATGAAGTACGCAATTATTTTGGCTATACGTCTTGCAAGTATCTTATAATGTTTTGCTTATACTTATTAGTTTTGGTTTTATACCGGAGTTATGTTATCACCAGATGTAAAAAAATGTTAGTACAAGTGTCACACGGACGTAACGGTCAGGCGACACTTATTAAACATAACGTTACTGAAATAAAAACAATGTACTACGTTCGTTGAATGCGTATGCATTTATACGGTCACAGATATATGTAGGTAGTACAACAAGCAAAAAGTTATAAATCAAAAAGTTTTGTAATGCATTTTTTTTCACTTTAATTTTTATTACCATCAAGATAAACGTATTAAAAAAAAAAGAAAAAAGTGCTATTGATGGCGTAAGACCGGCAGGCTTTCCGACTTTCGACAAAGGAGTGTCGTGTTTGCTTATAGTTACTGTGAAATTATTTTAAATGTTGCCATAACTTACCAACGACATCTTGTATCCTAGTGTTTGGTAGTCCTTTATTAGCAAAGATGTATGAGGTTTTCATTCCGAACAGTAGATAAGGATCTTCTTCTGCCGAGAGGCAAATTTCCTGACATTGCCCGAGTGTCAACAACGATAGAATAGCTAGTAGCCTCCAGTCCATTTTCGCTGTTGGACAATGTATTATCCAAATAAAGATTTCTATTTTTATGGAAAAGTTACTAATATTATATTACTGTTATTTAGAGATATAATGTTATTTTAAAAGTTGTATTATATATTCATATTTTTATAGAAACATAATCGTGCAGTCATAATTTAAAAAAAAAAAACCTAAATAATAAAGTCTCAAAACCAGGTGCGCGCGATTCGATTTTAACAAATATGACCAGAATAAAAAGTGGCACAAGACTTCAACATATTCGAATAACCCCAATAGGTTTAGCCTAGAAAGGAAATTTTGTAAAGCTCAATTTACATCACAAAAGTACTCATTAATTTTCTGTGTACCTTAACGCGGGAAGTTACGGGTTACGGGATAAACTTCGAGAAAGTTATCTATGGCCGAAGTGAGCGCGGGAAACGCGGCGTCTTCCACGCGCTATGGCTTACATACTGGGCGCAATAAGCCGTAAACCGGCTAGGATGGAAAAATGAGGCGGCCGCACCGTGTACGTTAAGCAAAACAATGTCAACACAACTATCAAAAATAGTCACATTTCATTGGTAATATCGCCTTTTTACCAGAAAAATGAAATAAGTAATCGATAGTCATTTATTTGGTTTAAACACAAGCAAAATAGAAACAGTTAAATATAATATACAAAGCCAATGGTCCAAAAAAGAAAATAACTTGTCTGCCTAGAGATAGATCGTTTAGATAAAAAAAAAGAATTATAAAAAAAGTTAATAATTAGCAAATCATACAAGTACGTAAAATACATTTAAAAAATCAAACAAATTGTAAAACCACCTTTTTTTATAGTCGGTTAAAAGGCAAGATACAAAATTAAAGTTATAAAGTTCCATTCCATTATTATGAGAAAATAATTTTTTTTTTTTAAATTTGAATGAGCTATTTTTCTTCGAAGTCTTAACATTAAGCAAAATAATATTAACACCGGACATTTATAATTTAAAATACTTAAGTTAAACGAGAAAAAAAAATTACTAGCCCTAAATCTCTCCTGAAGAACCTAAAGTTCTTCATGAGAGATTATAAATGACATACAATGCATTATGTAAAATTATTGTTGATATAGTTTATAACATCTTAACGCAAGTTGAAAGTTGCAAGCAAATAAAGTTTTTCTCAGAACCATCGTTAACATCGTAATTAGTTTGATTTTTTTTATATACGTAAGATTAATTTTAACTCACATGTAACACCCATAGTGTAAACTATAGGCTATATAGTTTACAATTGCTATCAATTTATAATTTTCTCGTGTGTAAGAAGTCATCATAACAACTTTTATAGCTAAAAACATACCATAAACATAAAGGTGATATAATTATAACGTAATGTAATTAAGTGTAAAAATTTAATTTAATAGGTTAGTTTTTATAAGCCATATATTTAAGAACATAGTTTATGGAAGCGTAACGTTGCGTCGTGTATTCTAAATTATTTTAATGTAAATACCGTTGTTTCTTACCAACATAAACTTATACTACAATTTTTGAAGAGTAAGGCGATAAAAACGCTAACAATGGTAATACATACATATGCACGAAATAGTTGCGTATTTATATATAACAATGAACTAAACCTACGCAACATGTATGCATAACAGGTTTTAATGCATCCGGCGGTTGTGATTCATGACCTTCTGTCGTATAAAAGTAACATGCGCATCGCCTTTTGTAAACACGGTGTCATGTCGGAAAACGCATATGATATGGGGTATATACTGGACCTATATACAGTTTTATATTGTTGTACTGAACCCCGAGTAGAGTTTAAAAAGTCTACTATAGTCTTTAACAGAAAAATAAAATTAGTAATCAATAATAATTGATATTTATTAGATATTTTTTTAATCAATAATAAAAAATATTTGATTTAAACGCAAACAAAATATAAACAGTTAAATTATATTATATACTTAATATCTTCTGTAGCGTTTAAATTTTGACTATGGTTTGACTCATAAAATAAATATCGGAAGTGATTTCGAAACAAGCTTCTTTTTTGTGCTAACAACTTTAATGAACTTTAAATATGAAAAAATGTGTCAATTCAGGTCGGAATATGAATATATCGGGGGTTTCCCCGATGCTGTGCAGCATCGGTATAGGCGATGTGGCAGGCAAATGCGAAAACCACAGCACTACAACCCCCACGTTTTACGTTTGCGGAATGACGTCTGCCGGCATATACTAAATCTAAAAGAAACTGAAATCATTTTAAGAAAAATACATAGTCTATGTACATGTTATTCCAGTTGTGCTTATAGTGTTTTCAAGAAGTTTCTTGTCGATTGCGATTTTAATCGAGATTCGATCAATTTTCTGAAGGGTTCTTAGATCTTGTCATGCCCCTGCCTTTACTTAGTTCAATTGTGTTATAGGCCACGGAACTTAAACGGGGTTGAGTGTATCATTGTATTAACGACGCAACAGCGTTGTGACCAAGTTATAATAACCAATGGAATAACACATTTACATATTTATATGGAATAACACATTTACATATTTTGTGTCAGTCGCTGTCTTATCCGGTGCTTAACTTGATACATTTATTCCATTCAATAATAATATTTCTGTAATTTCAAATGTATATTGACTTATTAAATTATTATGTTACTGCGACAAAATGACATTTATTTATCAATTTACTACTACATAACTTTTTTGTAATTATATATCTTATGAATTGAGAAAACGAAAATTATAGACTATTTAGTAATTAAAACTTTAATATAATTCAAATTGTTTCATAAAAAAAAACAAATCAGTGCTTTATTTATAATTCAATTATTTTAGTATTAATAGAACGTTTTAGAACGAAACAGTGAAAGTCACTTCGCTTGAGGTGAGCATGCTACTCTATGGATTTAGTTCACTAATGGCGTGTCTTCCGGTACCACACGCAATAACGTCAAAATGGCAAAGAAAAAGGGCGATGAGAAAGTGAATCAAACTCCTCAAAGTGATAATGAAGAGCAGAATTTTGATGAGGAACCTGATTTTGACGATCCGGAAGGATACGTAGATGACATTCCTGACGAAGGTAAAACTTTAAAAGTTTTAGAGGTTGTTCTGACCATATGCGTTGTCTAGCTTGGAAGTCTAAGATCCATTGATGTTTTTAGTCAGATAAATAGTGTGCATACTGCAGTGTTAATTCTAGAATATCTTTATGAAATTGGTTCGTTGCCGCATACATTAAATCATAGGATGATGCTGACAGTTTAAGACATAACCTAACTTTGACGTTGCAGAGTTGTTAGCGGATCTTTTAGAGAAAAAACCAAAGGAGTCGGACGGGTACGAGAATGTTGTCGTTGTTGACGGTTGCCCGCAGGTCGGGCCCGAACGTCTGGAGAAGTTACAGAGTGTAATAAATAAAATCTTTGGTAAATTTGGAAAGATCGTCAGCGACTATTATCCGACCAGCGAGAATGGGAACACGACGGGGTACATTTTCCTCGAGTACGATAACCCACAGAACGCAGCCGAAGCAGTGAAGGGAACAAACAACTGCAAATTAGACAAACAACACACGTTTTTAGTGAATCTCTTCACTGACTTTAAGAAGTAAGTAGTGCAATGTCTTTGAACTTACAATTCCTTATGTATAATGCATTTCATGCCTCACCACTTGTATACAAATACGAAAATTCGATTGATAAATATACTTTTCAAGAATCATTATTCTTGATTGAATTTCATATTTATAAAATTGAAAACAATGTACGTTTCATATTTATTGTTTTAAAATAACAATAATTTTATAAACATTTTTACTGTCCATATGTTTAATATTTTATTATGTGTGTATAATTTCTTGGTTAATTATTTTTTAATTATAGTAGTATTCTTAATAATTGATAATTAATTTGAAAGTGTACATTCAAAGTTGTATGCAAATTTTTTTGTTGTGGTTTTGTTAAGTAAAATTGGTTTTATGTAATACTTGATTATTGTAAAATATAGATGTAATACTTATTTAAGTTATGATAATTTCTTGCCACATCATAAGGTTGTAAAGTTAAGTGGGGACAAAATAGATTTTATGTTTGTTTTATTTTATCTTCCTACAGATATTCTGATATTCCTAAGGAATGGGAGCCACCTGCACCGCAGCCCTTCAAGGTGCAGTCAGACCTACAATGGTACCTGATGGACCCTGATGCCTATGACCAGTACTTAGTGGGAATTGGCACTGGTGTTTCTGTGCAAGTGTGGCAGAATGCCCTGCCAGAGCCGGTGTTGTTACAAGAGAGACCGGTATGTTTCCATTTATTTTTAAAATATAAATGGTATTAAAGTATATTTAAAATGATCTATGTTGATATGTGTGACTTTGCCCTAGTTGATATGTTAACAAGGTTGATGGGTATGTTTGTTTAGAAAGAGAATTTTGTGACACTATTTGAGCTAAGCTAATGAAATAACATGTCTGATAAAGTCATATAGTGTCTTTTAGTCACTATATGGTTTATTTAATTATGCATCGAGTTTGTGCAGTTAAACTTAATTCCAATAGTATTATCAACCAGTCTACTTTTGGGTATTTTGTAAAATAAATTAAGTTTTTACTACTTTTATGAGCACCTGCTCATAAAAGTAGTAAAAAATTTTGATATTATTATATGTATTAATGAAAATATATATCCCATACTAGACTATATTCTTCATTTATGTGCATTAAATATATTGAACTAAAATATTTAATATACATAAATGAAAATATTCATGGATTTATAATTACTTACATACATACATAAATGCACATGTCTGCCTCCCTTTCTTGTTAAAATATGTAGTTGGATTATTTTTTATTACTCAAGTTTTAACTAAACTAGAAAGAAAGAAACTTATCTTCAAAAAAAAATTTTCAAGTTTGCTCAATAACTATTGAGTATAATTGTGTAAAATTATGTTAATGTGTAATTTTTTGGTGTCTAATGGGTTCGTAACATCACAGATCCCGTTTAAGGGGATAATAATAATAATAATAATATATTTATTGCACCTATAAAGCAGTATACAATTTTAATAGTTTTAACAAAGACGAAA
>DWHO01001769.1:0-14586 GCA_018247575.1 Eurytides lysithous rurik | reverse complement strand
TATATATATATATCATATAATCAAGTAATTTTTAAAAATGTAGTTCAAATGCAAAATATTGTTTCAGTGGTAAAAAAATTATGATAAAAACATTAATAGACCATTAAATATTTTTGAATCATTTAATAATTATTAATATGAATTTAATAAAGCGGTATTGGTAACACTAAAGTATATATAAATTTATAATTTTCTGACGTCTCGAATCGTTGATTGCCACGGAGCAGAAACGTCGAAAATTTATAACTTTATTAAAACAATAATATCCGTAAATTTATCCTATTAAATGAGTGATACTGTGTTACAAATAATACGGATAGACAAGTATAGTAAAGAGTATATGTTGTTTTTTCTAAATAAAAAGTATATATATATATTGAAACATTTTCAAATAATTACGATATGAAATCATCATGTAGTTAACCTTGATACATAAATACTTAAAAAAAAAATCGAACGTATGAGTTAATACATAATTGCTTTTTTCTTTAAAAAAAAAGCTTTCCCTAGTGTATAATATTGTCACCATTTTCAGTTATTTACATACATATATTTCGCTTGGACATACGCCCTGATCCAAAACAGTTATCTGGAGACCATACAAATGTTTTCCCCACGTGCGAATCAATCCGTATTCCGCTCCTCCTAGTTTAAGTACCTTGGTTCATTGATCCAAGGTGATGATGATATTGACCGGGACGTGAGAAACAAGAAAGTACGGAGTAACGAGTACGTAAGGAGTACCAGACTAGCATGGTTTGGGCATGTCATGAGAAGGGAGGAAGGGCATATAGTTAGGAAAGTTTTGGATATGAATGTGGATGGAATGAGAGGTAGGCGAAGACCGAAGAAAGTGTGGATGGATTGCGCGAATAAAGATATGAGTGAAAAAGGTGTAACTGAGGAGATGACGGCTGATAGAGGAGTATGGAAGAAAAATACATATTGTGCCGACCTCACTTAGTGGGATACGAGCAGAAGAAGAAGTATGATAATTAAAATAAATTCAAAACGTAATACATTAAAACTTATATAGAAGGCTAGACTCGATAGAAAAATTTTCAATGTTATAAATTTCAGTGAATTAGTGCCGCGGTTAACAAAGGATCACTGCTGCTTTACACTGACGAAATATTAAAAAAAATATTTTTTTTTGTGCCAGTATTCCTAGATATATTAATATTTATTATATTTTTTTTTTCATACGTATACAAGTATTTCACATAGATTTAATTGTGCCGGATCTAGACACTTCGTCCAGATTCGGCACTATTATCAGCAGTGGCGGTACTACCATACAAGCCCTACTAAGGAGTAAAATTTATAAATTTTAATTAGCACATAATTTTCGCAACGCCCAAATTTAAAAATGGACTTACAGAGATTTATACATTTTACTCCTTAGTAGGGCAAGCCGGGCTTTTGGGCTTGTATAGTAGTACCGCCACTGATTATCAGCGGTTCATACAAATATTTGCCTTAAGTGATGCCGAAGCAATGCCTTAATTTATGACAAACGAGTCAGATTTCAGGGTTCGTAACGCCATGCACCATTTTTAAGACGTAGGGTGCGTCAAAGTGTTTATTAGGCATGGCTTACAAGTATGTGTTTCATGCGATGTATACCGAAACTCTCGCGATGAATGTTTTAGTGCGAACCCCACGGCCAAGCTGACGTTAATTTCTGAACACGCCCCTATTGTTAATAATGGGTAATCCGATTATTCACTCATTACTCATAAATTCCATAACGTCTTACCACAAGCAAGTACAAGAACAATGCCGCAAGTAAATTCCGGACAAGTAAGTAGGCACACAGTGACACATCTAACAGTTTACTTAATTAAATGGGCAATATACATTGATTACATACGTGTAACCTAATTACGACGGATTAACCAATTTTATTAGACCACGTAATAACAATGATCTTATATTAGTGGCTTCAATAGCGTACAAATGCTGAATTTCCTTAATAATGTTTTCGTATCGTTTTACCTGTATTAGCCAAAATAATAAAATGTATACGGATTTAATATTTGTACGTAATATTCACATCATCTATTGATATTTTATATGTTCATATAAATCATTTTAAGAAAATTATCGTCAATTATTATCAATACGGGATAGGGAAAAAGTTTATTTAAACATAATTTGATGTTCGTAGATGTTGTTGATTTTTTTATATTTAACGACTTCATTAGTCTTTATTTGTTGTTTTACGTATGAAAACAAAATATTTTTCACAAGAACTTATTAATAATCGTATTAACATTTTATGTTTCACACGTGCCGTTATCTTTAAACCGCGGAGAAAAGATAATATAGAAAATTGTTTATTTCCGTAGGAGATAAGAAAAGAGTTATAATAAATATTTACATAAACATTATTTAATTTATAAAAAACTTAAACGGCGTTGACTCAGGAATATACCTATGACCCATTATTATTGATTATTTTTTCAATGAATCTTGAAAGAAATTTGTTAGTTGTAGTAAACATCAATTCATTTATTGTGTCATCACCATTAAATCAGTCAGCAAGTTTTCCAATATACATGTCTGTACACACTGAATAAAATATAGATATTTTATGGTTTAAAAATATTTTATTGTAGACAATAATATAATTAAAAAAATGACAATAACTTTAATAACCATTCCATGATAGCCAAATTACTTTGAAAAATATTAAATTATAATCAGCAGTCGGCCCTTTCTTATCTTATATCTTTTAATGTAGGTCCACCTGGATACAATTTTAATTTTAATGTTATTACCATTGCCACTTTAAAATAATGTGTGTACAGTAAGTACATTTTTAATTGAGTTAAAATTTACTTTTCGTTTTCTAATCGAGTTATTTATATTAATAATTTATAATGATGTCATAGTTATTGCCTACTGATTACTGCAGAACGAATTATAATACTAGGCTTTCAATTAATTTAAACGTGAACGAGTAATTATGTGGCGGCGTCATTTCCGTTTAAATTGTCCTTATAGGGGGGAAGCCATATAAATTTAATTAACGTGTCATTTGGTAAAATTAATTTATGTACAATCTTTGCAAAAAATATTTCAGCAACATTCTTTTAAAGGCATTTTTAATAAAATCTGTTGAAACTTAACGTGAAGTTACGGAAATGTACAGGTTACTTTTTTTATTGTTTGAAAATTTAATAAATAATAGATATTAAGTGTTATAATTTATCATTGTACGTAAATCTGTCAACTTTATACTTAACTAATTTTCAAACATATACGCTAATAAAATATTCCAATTTTTAAGACTAAATAGTAATAAATTTGTCTGATAAAATAAAAAAGATGATACATTGTACTCATTATATTACAGCATAACTACACTGTTTCTTATGTAGAATGGCAAGTAGCTGATCAAAATTATATTTATAAACAGCTGTTTAGCCCCAGATATGCTATCGACATAAAAGAGAAACCTTTTTTATAAAAATTATTATAATTTAAAAATTACAAAAAATAAACACCATTTCCAAAAACTAAACATAAGTTTACCATAATATATATATATTCATAAATGAGAAATACCTTATTCAAAAAGCAATTAGTGCAAAATATATATTTAAATAAAATAAAATACTATACTGAATTTTTATAAATACACTGCAGGCTTAATATAAAATCGCCACGAGAGGAGCAGCAGCACGAGATGGTAAGGAAGGAGGAAAGTTCTTATCAAAGAATACCAAACAACAAGAGAATGAATCGAAGTAGCATCGTCTTCATTTATATTTTACTTTATTATTAGACTTAGTGACTTGTCGAGCAATTCGCACATCTGACGATGTGAGTTTTCTAGCCCATACGTACAACGCAACTTAGTATTATGAAATATTTGATCAATTAAGAACTCTCCTTCCTGCCATCGAGAGAAATAATATAGCAAATCTCTATGTTATATTATATATAAAATAATACATTCTAATCAAACGTCACCCTGGAACTCTTCTATGCTTCTCTCCCACCGCACCTCAGTGCGCAACCGGTTGCAATTACCATTGCGAAGAACGCATTGACGTAAAGTCGAAATTTAGTTAAAGTTTAGAAATCGTCCAAACAAAACCCCGATCATAATTCGTATTGCTCCTGTTTTGACACACCGTAAAGGTAATCGGAACCCTTTTTGGATTGGTTCCGATGGGTTATAAATATAATTATTGTAAACATATAAAAAAAAAAACAATCCTGACTATATAATATCCTGTGCCCGCACCCAAATATAAAAATAACTCCACATAATAGTACTCCCTCGATTTGAAATAGGTTTTGGCATGGAGAATCTTTGTTAGGATAATATCTGATACTGGCGTTTTCTTTTAAACAAAAAAATCTTATCTTATAATTTTCCCAAATAAATCTTTACGAATGATATAAAAAGACTTTTCGTCGCTTATTAATTTATTCAACGTTTTATTTACAGATTCAAGTTGTAAACAATGCGGACACATAAATCACACTGCGGAAAGTGTTAAAACATCTTAGACTTAAACGTAGCAAAATGCACAGAGACTGCTGTTATTACTAAGAAGTGATCGAAGATAGAAGGAGAAGAAAAACGCGAGAAAAATGCTCGCCATCCGCAATGGTTTTACCGAGTCCAGAGTCGGACTTAACGGAAATTTTAGTCTGTTTGAGGACACAAAGTTATCATCAATCCTAAGGCACGGCAGCAGCAATGATAGCATGAAGATAATAGAACTCCTGAGGGCTTTAGAAGATATGAGAAATATGTACAACATATCAGTAATTAAAGAGTGTGATCGTTCGGATTATTGTACCGGCGAATTTCGGGAAATTTTATTCGCGTACAATCGTATCCACGGATACGTCAGTTTACTGGTAAGATATTTTACTTATGACAATAAATAAATTTCAATCATTAATAGCATTAATATCCATGTAATTCATAATTTAATTTATAATAAACGCATATAATGTTTCTTTAAAAATTTGTCTTTAGTTTCTTGAAAAAAATGCTAGTTATAAAAGTTTTAAAAGCGTTTATTTATAAAGAAAATAAGTTGTTTTAAGGATATATCTTATTAAGATTAGAAGCTTAATAATTTCAATATTTTATAAAATGTATTAAACGACTTCATATAAATCCTACTTAGTTTTACAAAATGCAATCAGAATGAAATTTCTATGGAAACCTTAACCTTCTGATGAAGCCTTGCAATATACCGTTTACAACGAAAATACGCATAATTAGAGAGAACTCCATAACTACTCGTCAAATCTCGCTAAAATTTATATGAGACCACTCGACAAGCACCAGCTTTCAAATATAATAAGAATAATCAAAATCGGTACACCCAGTAAAAAGTTATGAGGTAACACACAAAAAGATACAGTCGAATTGACAACCTCCTCCTTTTTTGAAGTCGGTTAATAAGTATTTTATTACGAAAACATAATACAGAAATAACTCAGCAATTTAACTCGAAATTTATGTTTTAGTCTATTAGAAGTCGATCGCGTTTTACTAAACATTAACTTTAAGGGTCATAGATTATGTATAATTAACACGAATTAATCGAGTAACCCGACCAAAGATGCGTAACTCGTTAAGTATCAGTTTACAGAGATGATTGCACATTATATCGTGATCTTATTGCACATTCACAGATCTGCCTTTTTGGCAGTTTAGCAAATGCATTTAACGTAGCCGTACTGACTCGACGTGATCTCGCCACAGCGCCTATCAATCGTCTGCTGAAATGGCTTGCTGTAGCCGACATCCTCGTCATGATTGAATACGTACCCTTCTCTGTTTACAGGTATTTGGTAAGTTAATACTATTCACTATTGTACAGCCAGTATAATAGGACTTGGGCTTGATATTTTAACAAACATTTAGTAGGTAGTTAGAAAAATATAGCTTGCAATAAAGAAATAGGAACCTGTTCTTTAACAAAATTAATCTAGATTAAGCTTTACGTTATAAAATAGTTTTTTTAGCCTAAAAGGAGAGTATTTTGAAAACGAAACTTCCTGATGCAACCAATGCGGTTTTAATTTCCAATTTGTGAAGTGATCCTATACATGTTTCAATGTACTTAACTATTCATAATTAAAGTGTATCTCGATTATATCATTTTATTGTGTTATGTAATTATAATTTAAATGTAAAAAAAAAACAGAACATTTTTAATTTGTTTACAGAGTTATATGTGCACATAAATTTTTCAGGTAGTAAGTTGATGTGACGATCTACAACTTGCTCGGTTGATCTTGAGCTTCACGCTTGCCTATTGTAACACAGAGCTATTAGAATGTAAACTGCACGTATTGAAAGAATCTTGACTTCGCGCTAGGCTCATTATCACTTCACTTGATGATAGACGTCATCAAAAGATATCACTCGACACTTATATCAAGATCTTTGCTCTGTTATTACGCTAATAACGTTGCCCGTTAAACCGAAGCATTACTGTACCTGCACACCACTGTTTGGCACTTGGCACTTGTAGAATAACTAATAATGTCCTCCCGACCGAATCCGGCCACGGCGGCCGATCTACAAGAGATCGGCCAAGTGCGTGGGATATATTATAGTGCACAAATGTTTGCGCAGACACAGGTGTACTCACTCTTCCCTTTACTCTCATAGCCCGATGGGACGGATAACAGACACTACCGGAGAGAAATAAGGCGCAGAGGCGGTGACATTAAACCGACTTCTTAATAACGACTTCTCCAAGCCACTGCTAGATGGCATCGACAAGAAGCCGGGACCGATTTTTGTAGAATAACTGACAATACAGTGACGGCACCTCGAATGGACTCAGCAGGAATTACTACTTTTTCTATTACACTAATAAGTTGGCCCTTTTTAGACGCTGCCACGACAGGAGGAGCGGCCATACGCCTGGGCCGCGTATATGCTATTTCATATGCATTTCACACAACTCTTCCATACCGCATCTATACTTCTTACGCTATCTTTAGCTATATGGCGGTACATTGCAATCAAGTAAGAATATAACTTTTTTCGCTATTTTTACCCATGATTAATCAAATTTCTAACAGTTCTAAAATTAATTCTATTTGTAGATCTTTATCCAATTACAACTAATTCCAATTATTTTTTAGATTAATATATGTATTACCACAGATTGTGTTCGTTATAATTAAGTTTATAATTTTTAAATTCATCGCTTTGGACGGCAATATACGAAAAGAGATTATTTCGTTAGCATCTAAGAAGTAGCATACTCGTATCTTTACTGAAGTTACATACAGAATTAATTGTAGTGCATATGATATTATAAATGGAATTAAATGAAAGCTTCTATGAAATAGATAACAAAATATAGCATTATATTATTAGAACAGTCTTCCCTGACGTGGCAACCATCCCCACATATCTCAATCGTTTAATCCTTATGAATACTGAAATCAGTTTGTTAGCTCGCCTTTCTTTCATGCGTTAAAAGTAAAAAGATACGAATTTTCCAAAGTTATATATGCGTGCACGCATGAATAAATAAAATAAAAATAATACAGCATTCCCGTGGATTTATATCATTTAACACAAACGAAGCTACTTTGATCATATATCTATACCCTATGGAATAAATTAATTTTAGTGCTAGTATGCACAATTAATGTATTTCTTTAATTTCAGATATCCGTCACATGGACCATCTTTATGTACTGATCGACGTTGTTCTATAGCTATTTTAATAAGCTTTCTACTGCCGCCTGTCCTATGTATACCTTCTTATTTTGTAAGTAATAATAAGTTTCCTTTACATGTGCGTTCTTTCAACAAGATCTTTTTATGTCAAATTTCTTCATTATCATCATCATCATCATAATCAACCTTTCCTATCCACTGCTGGATATAAGCCACTTCTGTGGTATGGCTACTGAAGTCATCTTTGTTTCGCTCTTTGTTTCAAACCGCTACCATCCACTTTTCGGATATTGTCACTCCCCCTAGTCGGTGGGCGTCCTACGTCCTATGTTTGCCTAGATGCGGCTACCAAGAAGAGTGATCAGCCCACTGCCACTTCAGCTTGCAAATTCTTTCTTAGTATAAAATAGATTTAGCGGATAAGAAAGGCTAGAAAATTTACTACACCAATTTTATCAGACGTCAACAAAATCGGACGTGAATTTCATTTATTATTTTTCCATCTATTTAAACATCTCACGGATGTATAAACACATAAAATGAATTCAAACGGGTTTGTTTGATAAAATATTACAGAAAAATAACGAATCAATGCTATAATTGTTGTTACATTATAACATGTCCTAGTTAATGCTATTAAAACTACTGAAACAATGAATATATTACCCGCTGGCACAGCTCTTAAGCCATTGGCTTCGACGCCGTAGGTTATGAATTCCTAACAGGATAATTTCTCCGATTTTAAGCGTTTGTCCGCGAAAATTTGAGTAAAACGCCTTTCTAAGCCAAGATATTTCTATCTTAACGAGACAATCGCATAATATATACAGCGTTCTATTAACGCAGGTAGCATTTTATGTTTTATAAAATACTATTGCTCAGTTTTAAGTTAAAAGTAGCAGATGTGGATTGATACAAGTTTTACCGAAATCCCTCCAGTTATTCTCAAGTTTTTATATAAGGTACATGCCAACACTTGTTTAATATCTATAATTATTAGATTTTTATTCTATTTATTTTTAACTGTAGTAAAAATAAAAAAAGTAATGTAATGATAATCTAGAACACAGTAGTCTACTGACTCTACTGACTACTGTGTTCTAGATTATCATCAGAATGGAGCGTTGATAAGATCATCACTAATTTTACAAGCAAAACTAAAATGTTCAAATATTGTATTTGACATTTTTTTTATGGATTAAGCTGACAAACAAGCAATCTGCTCACCTGATGGTAAGCGATTACCGCCGCCCATTGACATTTGCAACATTGCTGCAAAAGCGTTGCCAGCCTTTAAGGGAAAGAATTTTTGAAAGAGGGTGGAAGGATAATAAAGGAAGCGGGGAGGAGGAGGAGTGAGGAAGGGAAGGGCTGGAGACAGATGTAGTTGGGTAGTGAAAGAAGGAAGAGGGGAGGGAAGGGGATAGGCCACCGGCCACCTCGCTCGCCGGACGAAATGCGGAAGCAAGAACACTTTCACTTTACGCCAATTTTCTGTGAGGTCGTGGTACTTATCCGATTCGAGCCGGCCCATTTAGCAGCAGAAACAGCTACGTGGCTCCACCGCCGTAGAATTTGATCATAATATCGGGTCCTCGTATGATCGTCAAAAGTAGTAGAATTGAATAAAGGGATTTTAGATCGCTTGTTCATCTGTTTACTCTATTTCTTGTAAGAGGGCTTTCATCAGAATATTCTAAATTTATAGATGAAATATGAAAGCTGCTAGTAAGGGCAAGCATTCCTTCAATCGCAATAAAGTACCTAAACGGAACTAGGATTAACAACTTTTCGACATAACAGTTGAAGCTTTGCAATGCGTTTATTAGGAAGTTCTTTGGAATTTACGACCCTACTATAGAACTCGACTACAAAATTAAACTAATTAAATTAATTTTTACATTATTCTATATCGCCATTCGTTATAGTAGTTATTATACCTTATAATTTTTTTAATATCCGTATCGTATTTCCAAGATTTATTTTATTAAAATGAGCTTCGTCAGAAATGTTGTACAATATATTCGATATTTCAAGTTTAATAAATACTTTATTACTAATTTCACTTGCGTTTGTTTATTCTTCTGTTTTATTCGTCTTACGATAGATGCTAATTTAAATGATAATTTTCCAGGTGTTTACAATACATAAAGACGTCTTATTTGACAAAAGCGCCACAAATGTAGCGTCGAGGGTTTATTACGTGGATTCAAACTACGAGGGTGTTCTTTATCAGCTAAATTTTTGGATACACGCTGTGTTCATAAAGCTGCTACCCTGTGTTCTACTGACTGCCATCAGCGCCTGGTTGATACGCGTTTTGTATCGGGCGAATGGCAGGAAGAGAATTCTAAAGGGTTACAACGGTTGCCCCGTTTCGACGGCTGTCAATGGCAAGGGAAACGTTTTCACTAGGAAGCCCACGAAACGCTCGAAGGCCGATAAAAGAACGGATCGCACTACAAAAATGCTGGTTGCCGTTCTGCTGCTATTCCTATTGACAGAGTTTCCACAAGGTATTCTTGGTGAGTTGATTATTCAATGTTTTAATTTTTATATCCAATTCAAATCTTCCCAATCGTTATCTACCTTTATTTTTTGTTTGATGCTAATTGCGAATCTTTCATTATAATATCTACCAAGCAGAAGAAGAAGAATTAAACTACTTTGGTAGATAACATTTTAAAGGATAGGAAAAGGGTTTACTTTAAAGGAAGGGTAAGGAAATCATGGCTCTTTACACATGTGTTAGTACCCTCTCCGCCTCTGCCGCTTACACTATTGCAAAGTAGTAATTTATAAGCTATATTATAGTCCAGTTTGAAGAATAATGTTTCCAGATAAATAACTAAGGTTATAGAAATACAGTCTTATATCTGGCTAACTCTGACTAGCGCAGAGCAGAGAGAAGCAAAATGTTTAACTGTTTAATATACGCTACTGGCATTGTAGCTTCAGGCACAGACTACGCTTATCTTACCATCACAAAATATAGTTAAAAAAGTAAAAATCTATTTTATGTGTTCTTGGATGGATAACAGTATTAATACAGAAGTATGTATTATTTTGAAATACTATATCTCTTATGTTAATGTTGTAATCCGTGTTTACGATACAATATACATATATTGTATAATATATATTATATAATACAATATACACACTTATTAACTAGTTTTAGTTTCGTTTTAGAATTTATCTATAGGAAATAGTAAGCTTATATGGCTTATCCAATTCGTGGAAACTAGCATTTCCACGGATTCGGCGATCCGATGAAGCTTTATAGAGCCGCATAGGCTAAGAGCATCAACGTCAGTCCAGATAAGATAAGATAAGATTATATGGCTTAGTAATCGTTTATAAAGCGAAGTCATTTATAAAAATGTTACTATATTATATGGGTATTGTTTCAAACTAGATAAATATAATATTACGTGTTGAGTAAAATTAACACATAATTCCTGGGGCTTTCATCACTTTTGTTAAAATTCTTTACATTTGAAAAATGTCTTTTGCTCGCTATAGACTACATTACTTTCAAAAACATATAAAATCGTCTATTAGATGCAGCTTAAAAACGTCTCATAAAAATATCATCAAGGATAAAGTTTTAGTTGGTTTATATTATAATAGCAAATTTGATGCTTCAGGCAAACTGTTGCAATAGACATCTTGTGAAAATCTATTCAAATAAGTTAAAATTTGGAAAATAAGAAGAAATTGTCCCTTGGGAAAATTAACTATTTCTTTCAGAATTATTTTTATGATTTGCCATTGAATTGTAAATAATATAGCAACTAATTCTTTCTTAAATTTTATCGACTTGTCATATAGTATAACCAGTATTTAAAGACATTTTTTATGCGGACTTATAAATTGAAACACCTATATTATACAACTATATGTAATGTATATATTTATCATTAATATACATTGATTTTTTATCAGGCCTGATGAGCGGAATATTGGGTCGGTGTTTTTTCAAACGATGTTACGACTTATTCGGGGAGCTGATGGACGCCTTAGCTCTTATAAACGGCGCCATAAATTTCATCCTCTACTGCTCCATGTCAAGACAATTCCGGACAACCTTCGGCCAGATTATAAGGAATCGTTGCACACCGATAACGAGGGCTGGCTCGCACACTGAACTACAAACTACTTATGTTTAATTGAGCTGTGACATCTTGAACAGATTTATTAGCTTAATAAGGGACAGAAATAAACAGTCTCCTTTTCTTAACATTCATACTCTAGTCAATGAATAAATTATTGAAGTAATTTCAACAGAGAAAACGTCGAACAACTTAGTGTTAAATTGTGATAAAATATAACGAAGCGTCTCTTGCATTATAATGCTACGTGTAAAAAATAACATTGACAATCAAAGAAACAATGATGACATTTTACAGATAAATTTTTGCATGGTGATTGTCTGATGAAACTGTAATGTAAAAAAAATAAAAAATATTATGCCAAAAATTATATACTCTACCGATATTCGAATTAATATGTAAATATGTTCCATCATTGATTACAATTGTTTAAAGCGTAAGATCGCATCGCGCAATAAAGTTTAGTTTTTTGGGCAATAGGTGACGTTGTACCAATTGTCAAATATTGTATATAAATTGTAAATCGGCCTGGGAAACCTGCGATTTTATTGGCTCGGACCGAGTGAGTTAACAGTGTCCAAGGCGTTCCAGAGAAGAAAGGGGCGCGCGGTCTCAGAGACCACCGAGGGCTCCGGGTTGTATGATAAACATGGCCCTACGAGCCAGATTGTACACTGGTTCTGCGGAGCCGGATAGATCACTCTGACTCCATCGCACCTGTGGCGGATTGTCACTAGATGGGTGCGCAAGCAACCCTGAAAGCGGTGTTCTCCGACGCGATGGTGGAAACGTCGACGCGGAGCGGTGACGGTGGACGGCGTGCCAGCGGCGGATTCCAAAGCATGAAAGGAAGCAGCATATACTAGTACTATACTAGTCTCCAGTAAGAGTGAGTGGGATCGAAGTAGTTTGTGAAATGCAAAATTGTGATTACGCTACACATTATTAATAAATACAACTGTTCATCGTAGTCGACTAGTATAATTTAATTAATTTCTGATATTTTTGTTTTTATGTCACACACTCTTAGCATATATTATTTTCTTAATAAAGAGAAGATAAGTCAGAAAAAAAAATTGAAATTCTTTATCTGATGCAAATGTATTTTATATACCATTGATGAATGCTGAGTTGATCCTAGTAATTAATGTCATAAAAAGAAGAATAGCATTGCTGATTTTAATTCTCGATAGTTATAATACTATAAAGAAAAGATTTCATTTTATTTTATGAATAAGAAGTTCCTTAAAATAAAACCGTTGACCAAAAGCTGGCCGTATACAATATATCCGAAAATACGCTAGCCCATATGTCATCACTATCGTATTTACCCTATACATATCATTCGAATCCGGAAAATTATTATTTTCAGTTTCTTTAAAACTAGATAAAAGTCAGGGCCATGACTGAGTTTGATCAAAACCCAGACTACAGCCGTATAGTTTAACTCACACTTATCATTATTTTATAATTTAAAAAACAATTCAAACTCAATGCTGAAAAAAATATCACGTTTTCTCGTCAATGTTTAACAAGCATTGATTAATAAATTAAATATGATACAAAAATCGTTTAACTTAATCACTGGAGATCTAAAAAAAACACAGGAAGAATAAGAGAAGAGATGATAAGTTAGAGAACAAAAATAATGAATACAAGACTGGAACTGTCAGCTGAAGTAGCTCGTTACAATAAATTTGATATTTGCGACGTTCATAACCGACAGAGCGACAGTTATAAAAGTTTCATTCGTCTGTTAGGAAAAGTATAGCCCTCATAATTTTTAAACTTCTTAGATCATAATTTATACTTAAAAAGATATAATAAATTTTCTTTTATTATAATAGTTTATAAAAGAATCGTATAATGCAACGTTTTCCATTTTTAAATATTTTAAAGTCAAATAACAAATTAGGATTTACCGATTTTCACCAAATTTCGTGTCGACAATTTTATGTTTTCTGATTTTGCTCTATATACTGAGTTAACTTCATTGAGAAAATCTTGTTCCACACGAAGCGAGTCTCCGTGGCCGGCTACGTTGATTCATTAAGGAGTAATCACGCAAGAGGATTTTATGTTAAGTCTTCCTTAAAGATAATTTTGCTCGGGTAGCAATGTTATGTTGCAACACACGAGTTTATTTAAGCTACTAAGAAGACACACAAGAGATATAAGAGTAAATAAGTTTTCTCCGGCATTTTTTTTTCCAAAAAATTGGATAAACAATAAAGACGTTAGATCAAAAGGAGACGTAAAGCTTAAAATAAACTGAACTACTAACTTTCTATGTTGAAAAGAAAAATGTTTTCAACATCTGCTTTTCATTTTAGTGGTTTGTTGCGGATAAATGTGAATGTAATAAAAAGTTATTTAATCGTTTATTGTTATATTTACATTAAGAGAATGTTATTAAACAGAAAACCCGTTCGAATTAAATTGGTACTACTACATGGGACATATGTATTGACAAAATTTTCTAAAAATTATATATTTTAGATACCCCCATTGTGATAGAAAATGATTTTATCATCCCTTTTTTGGTCAATAACAATATGTGATATAATTTATAGTTTAAAAAATAAATCCAAAAAGACTTTTCGATATTATACAATTGACATTTTACTAACTGAATTACCGTCTATGATGTATGTACATCTATAATCAAAAGCTTCAATTCGTTTATTTTTTTTTTTTATTGATTTTGCTGACAAACGAGCTAGCGGCTCACCTGATGGTAAGTGACCACCACCGCCCATGGACATTTGCAGCAATATAAAACTC
>DWHO01001768.1:0-14587 GCA_018247575.1 Eurytides lysithous rurik | reverse complement strand
GTAGTAGAGGAGTGGGCCACGAAAAGATGTATTAAAAAATACATCAATTTTCAGCATAATATAGAAATTTCAAATACGTATACACGTGAGTTTCGGTTTCGGTTTCGGCCGAAACTGATGTCCAGGCCGAAAGTTCGGTTTCGGTTTCGGCTGAAAATCCAGTTACGGTCGGACACTACTTTTAAGTAAAAGGATTAAAAAGAGCAGACTTAACGCCTTTAGGTATTCTCGCCCAGTAAACCCGAGACATGTCGATATGTCGAGTCGACATCACTAATTCTAATGACTGTTTAAGGCACAATTTGTTTAGATGAAGACGGCAAAAAACAATGCGTCGTCGAGTCGGTAGTGGGACAAGTCCGGTAATGGTCAGCGCTAAGGAGGCCGGTATGCTAAGGCTAAGCAGTGGAGTAGGGTGCACATGAATGAATAGAATATATCCACCTATGCCTAGAAAAACGTTTTATGTAATTTTGGCATAATTTTTCTCAGTTTTATTTTTTTGATTTGCGCAAGTATAGTAAGTATTCTATAGACTATTAATATTCTTATTATCCGGGAAAATTATAAGTAACCGAGGGAAGGACAACGCGGCCAAAGCTGTCAATACAATAAAACATCCAGTTCTTCGAAAACACTTATAACATGTGCACGTAATATATCTTTTGAAACAGCATCAGAGGACATTATCGAAGATTTAATTGCGGTCATGGCGCCTGTATCTGCGTCGTTTTTTCATTGTCTGAGGTGCGTGCGCAAGTGAACAAGACATCTACAAGTTGATGGTTCTCTAAAACGTCCGTTCCAAAGCGCGGAGGGGACTTTTTTCCGTGATCAATAGGTATTTAATTGGTCGACCAGCGTGCATTAGTCGCGGTTGGCGTCCGCGCATTAATATTGTATGAGTCGAGGAGGCGCCGGCGGGACGTATACGCTTAGTTGCTCTAAGTGTATACGTCTCGCCCGTCTCGAGCGCAAGTTAAAAGTATACAAGACAACACAAAGAAGGATATTATTATCATAACTGCATTATACAATTTACATACACTTCCAGGTAAGATTAAATTACGAATGGCTTCCTTTCGTCTGGATATATCAGTATTGATACAAAAAATTGTGTATTGAATATAAAAAGTTTTGCTAACAAATATATTTATAACTGAAGTAAAGAATCGATAAAGCATAATTAGGGAGCGACATGACATCCGACTTAAAGTAATCACCAAATATTCCGAATAGCGTATTCAGAAATGGCAACTAATCCGATAAAAAAACCCCCCAAACCCCATGTCGATTCCAATCCGAAGTAAATATTTTGTATTGCTATCTGTAAGCATTGATTCGGATCTAATCATTTTTTTTTTTACACAAAAACCAACCACACCAAACAATCACAAAGGGCGAACTTAATGCCACTAGGCATTCTCTCCCATTGAACTCGGGGCGTGGAGACAAATTGTGGTAGGTGCAATTAAAAATGTTATATGTCACATCTGTGTTAAATGTTTACAACATTGAAAAGCACTATAAAATGACTCAATTTTAGCTGAAGAGCGACTTTTATTTAAAAATATATACATACATAATATAAATTTATAAATCTTAATTAGCACATAATTTATTTTTAAATTTGAATAAAGGGAATTATGTGCTAATTGAGATTTATAAATTTTACTCCTTAGTAGGGCAAGCCGGGCTTTTGAGCTTGTAGTACCGCCACTGCATCTAGGATAGATCCGCTCTAAGCTCTCAACTTGCGTCGAATAAACGCGGACAACGATCGCTCCTCATGTGTCATTAAGATGTTTACATATCAAAGCGATCTCGCGAGACGTCCGTCCTGATGGATTGTCCGTCGTTTTCGGAATAACGCGAATCCGGCGACCGAGAGAGATCGAACAGTTCATACTGTTTTGTAAACCACCAGTTTAGAGGACGACCGCAGATCCCTACTTTATCACTGTGGTGTTTAATTAGAATCTATATTTAAAATAAGACAGTTTACAAGTAGTTATTTGTATTATATTGGTTTTTTTTTTCATATGATATTATAATTGCGTATAAAATGACCTTTATTTTTAAAATAGACTGAATTAAAAATCAATAATAAAACTAACTAAAAACTTAACATTTATAACAATACGGTGGTAACGTTTAGTTAACGATTATATCGTTTAGTTTGAATTTTAACTGCAAGGCTAACTTTGTCTATTTATTCAAATTCCATGATTTCGAATATTATCATAACATATAATATTTGATATGACAGGATTTTCGCACATATTTTCGGCGAGGGACAAAGGAGAAATTTTCGGATCACGTTAGCCCGTGACTGTTGGATCAAACGGACGCCGCTTCGCATCTGACGGCGGGCGCGGATTCGGGGGTCGTCGACACCGGGTCCAATTTCATACCACGCGGATTTCGTTGATCGTCGGCCATGAAACGCCTCACAGCGGAACGGAACGAATCTGAACGGTACTTGGGTGGTATAATTTTGAACGGGGCTCGAGTGAATTCTTCGTCGTCGCATCCGAATGCCTAGCAGAATATCGGAATTTATTAACTTATTCGTTCACTCATACGTTTCGCGTTTCGAATTCGAAACATCCCGACCGATTTCGGCCAAGACGGCTTATCTACAAGAGATCAGCCAAGGGCGCAGGACACATTATAGTGCAGACACAGTGGAACTCACTCTCACTTTTATTCTCATAGCCCGATGGGACGGATAACCGACACGACCGGAGAGATCGGGCGGAGAGGCGGTGACATTAAACCAACCTAATTAATAAACAAGCCTCCCCAAGCCACCGCTAGACGGCATTGACAAGAAGCTAGGACGAGTGATCAGCCCGTAATGCCCTAACCAAACTAAGAAAAACAATACAAAAACGATGTGTAAAGCGCAGGGCTATACCACTAGGCCATGGAGACAGTTAAACCTTTATAGAAAGAAGGACTATTTCTTACACTTGGTTGTGTAATTTTAATCTAAGAGTAGAAATTTTAACACTGGGTGATTCCAATGGTGGAACCATTTGTTATTATTTGTACAAACATCGATCAGTCCTAGGAACTACCTAACATTAGTCGGAATGCAGTCTATGGAGTAGCTAGTAGTCCATGAGTTGGGATATAAGGGACAGTTGTGAAAAATACCGATAACCGACGTGCGATAATGATAATTTGATATGGAAGAGACAAGCGATAAGCTCCATTTCTCCCTAAATACAGAAGTAGAACAAAAAGTCTTCCTATCATCTGATGTATTGAACAGTCGAAGAAGCTAGCACGATTTCCTATTACAAAGATTAATAACTTTGTAGAGTTTATAATGATTATGCGGACCACATTTATGTACTATTAAAAATAAACAAACAATTCAATATGATTCCAGCGACGTTTCGTTTCTATGAACCCGACCTGTTTTATAAAGCGCTCACGCTTCTACACGAAACGAATAGGGCAAAACGCGCCACACGCCCATTGTTCAGAGTACATATTGCGTCGTCCCCATCACACGACACGTGCGCATTGCGGAGGCATTCATTAACGGTGGATGATCAGATGGCGGATCGTAAACAATGGTGAGGTGAAATGTAATCGATGCGCCAATGACGCCCAGCTGTCTGCCACGTTTCGTGGTGGCATTCCTGGAGTCAAAACTATTGCTAATTATAAATGTGGTACTTGGATGGACGACAGACTAGATGATTATCAAAGAAATACCTAACAATAATCCAACACAACCTACCTTACTTCCTAGAAGGGATGTATAAGAATGTATACTTCTACTTTATGCTGATCTGGTTTGAAGTTCTGGGATAACCAGGACTCGATTCTTTCATGAAATAATGGGAACTGCTAAATATCTTAAGCACAATACTACTTGTACGATTTTTGTGGAGAATGATTTTTTGCAATAATTCCCTTTCAATTAACACCATTACCATACTCCCCTACCATATCTGCAGCTGGGTTATCCCACCTAGTGTCAGTGGCTATAAAGTTAATAATTATTAAGCCACTTGTTCATCAAAAGCCTCTTGCCTTGAAAGCGTATTGTAATCAGGCGGAAGAGTCGTAGCCGGGTAAAATTTTCCACTTTGCAGTACGCATTACAAAATATGAGACGAACGTCAGTTGTAAGAATTTACCGGAACTCCGACTACTAACGACACTGTTTGAATGCTAGAAAGCGACAGCGATTGAAATTGTGAAAGCAATAGGTTTGGACAAATGTATTCATAGACAAACATTTGCAACACATATCAAGTCATTAGGTGTTTCGAATGTCCACGGGCATTAGTGATCAGTTACCTTAAGGTGAGCCGTTTGATCGCTTGCTACTCCTTAAAAAAAGGACAAACATGTTCCTAACGAATCAATTCGCAGCTGTCTCGCCAGAGCCATCGCAATCGCCCGTCCAGACTGCTCTCAGTCGCTCCCAGTCAGTGTGTTTCTAATCCCGGCCGTCGGGCGTACCGAGATTGCACCGCGGGCCTTTAACGCACATGTCATTTATTAGGACGGCGACATCAAAGATCGGGGCCGAAAACGCGCCCGCGCCACCGCATCAGGTTCATTGCCACGATCGCCATGTGCGAGCGATGAACAGATAACGGCGACCCTACAGTCTTCGGCGTGTCATATCTGATCGTGAACACGAAAAAAAGGAATCGGCGAGCATCCGCAACCTTTTAACGCATTCAAAGTCTGTCCGGACTGGAAGTGTATGCGATAAAAGCAAATCTCCATCAACCATCTATTAACGCCGACAATGTTTCGTAGACAATATTTGTAAGTCAGTCTATATATCCAGAATTAGGTATCAAACTGGCGATTTGTTTAACTATTATGTTTATTATTTATAACTTAAAGAAAAGATCACGGTCTAAGCACCTATACGATTTGTTATGAGGTAATATTTTCGATTAGTAATAAGTTCCATTGAAATTATATTGCATAAGTGTACGGAGGTTTGTCCGCCATCAAAGGAACTGTATATCATCGATTGACAAAGACTCAATACTTTATAATAAATTAAAAAAGAAATAGAAGCAGAGAAAGCCGTAATTATTTTCAGTGATGAAAAATAGCGCCGTGCTGTACCAACTTGGGGTAATCATATGGTTCGATTGAGTCAATAATGATTGATATTAAATAACGTTACCGGATAAATAAACTAGAAACTATACATAATCGATGTTATTAATACAAACCGCATACATCGAGCCGACCAAATAATTAGACCAATTGAACGAGACGGGGGCGTCAATATTGACACACTGTGGCGCTGTGACAAATCGCATGATAAACAACAGGATAATACTAAAAATAGTAAATCGGAAAATTTATGAGTGCCAATACTCATAATGCTTCTAACATACGCTACTTCAAACACTGAGAATATCGCAACTTTAGCCTATTTACATGAGGAATAAAACAATAACTTATCGAAATCTTATAACAATTTTTATATCTTACTAATAAAAGATAAAAACTGTAGCACATTGAAAAAACGATAGTCACTAAGAACACAGTCGATTTTAATAATTTACGACGTTCACCTAAACATGCCTTCCATTTATTTACATAAAAAAAAGATATGAAGATAAAAGGATAAAAAGATTAAAAAACCAACTACAAAGGACACTAAAAAGCGTGTTCGTGACAAACGGGCGCTAGGGTGATCAAGTTTTTTCGTCCGTTCCAAGGACTGGCGGTTGGCCGTTCTTTAATATTGTTCAATAAATCAATAGAATACACCCCCACCCCCCTCTACATACCCCTTGAGAACGCCCCAAATTCTCAGCCCAGTAACTCACCTACGTCGCAATAAAGCAAAACCCACAATAAATGGATATCGTGGTATGAACAAAAACCTATCGCAGTTCGGAAGATGGGGCGCATACATATTTCGACCGCCCGCGGTTAACGTACAAAATCCATATAGAGTTACCTACAGGTCACGCGTGGGCAGTGCGTTACGAAGCAATTATCGATTACTGTTAGAAAACATCGAATGGTGTGTCCTGTCAAACGATTTGTAATTAATTGCATATTCGAAACACGTTATTTTTTTAACAAAGATTAACAACGCGAACAAACCATTTCTTTACACTTCTTGAATCGACTAAAAGCTTTTAGCAACGAAGGAAATAGATACTCGGACGGCTTATACATGAGATGTCGCTTGCAAAAAAGAATTATTATTTTTAATAAGACTAACAAACGAAACTGACGATATTTACTTGATACCAGACCTTAACGGGTCACATTTTAACCCTTTGAATTAAACGGGACCCCCGTGTCCCCAAATTATATTTTCTTAAAAAAAGTTTTATTTTTAAATACACCTCCGTATCCACCTCCAAAAAAAAAAATCCATTAGTTGAATTTGTGCGTCAACGACTTAACCGCGTTGATACGTACACTTGAATATGTCATGATTAAGGCATTTTGATCTACCCGAAACTCTTTGAAAGTATACTAAGATTTATGCAATAAATTATTACAATTTCTTTTTAGGCGCCCAAGTGGTAGATTCAAAATGTCTTGTGGAATTTTATTATATACGCGCGTACTCAGGCCCGTGAAGGATCTTTTCTCCGATATAAAAATTAAATAATACAACGCATCTGTAACCCCAATACTGTTATGGGCATCCTTTGGCGGCCGTACCGCATACCTTCCGCAGCAAGCTGCTTACGCTCGATAAAAGAAGTCAATCGCAGAGTTACGGCTTCGTTTCGCGTACCGCCGGGGAGGATTTCACCCGGCCATTGAACAAAGTTATTGCGTTGTCGCCCGTAACGTAACATCCGCATCGGCCAACAGGCAACTGCACTTCGGCGGGCACACCGCGCCGATAAAACATTTCGGTCCCGACGCGGAACGGTGTCCAAGTGTTTATGCCAAGGAGCTTTAATGTCCCCACCGACAGCGGTACGATTCCCACCAATGTTTATGGTTGGGGAGTACGATATCTTAAAAGCAAAGTTGGCACTATCTGCAGTTTTGGAATAGTCACCTCCCAATGCTGTGATATATTTCGTGAGTGATTAATCGCGAACAACCAGTCCGGTGGTAGCATTTCCAATTTCGTTTTCACCGAGACGTTGGTTCGACAAATGTTACCGTCGACTCAATACGTATTTGCTGCTATATAACTTGGCTAACATATTTACGTAAATATTTCAAAGTATGCCACACGTAGGTACATATTGCCACAACACATTAGAAAAAGGGAACTTGTTATATAAGAGCATACAACGTTCTTAGCACGATAACTTTTTTTATAAAAACTAAATTGATATTTTATTAAAAAAAAGAGGGTTTCAAAGTGGCTGTTTGTTACGTGAGCTATGTAGTCACGAACGATAAGGACTTTCAGTGCAAACACTTACATCAATGACTCTTCCGCAGAATAGTAAGAAAAATGTTTGCGTTGAGCAGAAAATCTACTCTGCATTGGGATACACAAATATATAGGAGTAAAGAGCGCAACGCCGAACTCGACAGCGTTTTAAACTAACTAACTAATTATGTGTAGCTACGCAGGATTAGTTAATTCAAAGCACTTAGGGCCACGGTTCAGTTATGGGCAAGTTTTTTCACTTATTATCAGGCGCTCGCGCTAGCCACGTTAATAAACTGCACAAAGAAATATTTTTACTTCTCGCTTTGAATAACATCGAAAAAGTGTAATATAGTATCTTGTGCGTCCCCGACCTATATCCTAAGTTACAAACTCAATACAGGACTGTTAGTATAGGCTTGTTATTGTTTTTCTTCCAAAGGTGTTGATAGCCAAACTCTAGTTTTATGAATTTCCACCTACGTGTGCTGTAGTTTATCAGGTACCGTTAGACTACGCCACACTTTTGCTTCTACCCATAACTCTGTATAGATTCTATGCCATCTCGCCCACAGCCGACGCCATCAAGATACATATGTTCGGCTATAAAAACATTCCTTGGCCAAAACATATGCAATCAACTTCCATAGCCAAAGCATTTAAACGACTATCGAAACAGCTGGAAAAGAGTCCAACAAACGAAGTTTGCATTAATTTTAGATTAATATTTCTATATGTTAGCTTTTAAATGTTAACGGTTTTAAATTATGGTAACAGTACTTTGAAAACAGGAGTATTTGGACATTTTAGTAAATATCAATTCAATCATCGGCCGCATCGGAATAGAACAACGCACCATTAACAAATTCACCATACTATATTATACCATACCAAAAATCTAGTAAAAATAAAACAATGACCCATAATGGGACGGTCGCACAACCAGTGAACAAGGTCGAGGAGAACAAATGAGACCTTCTCATAGATCGTTTACTGAGGCGCCACCAAACAAAAATATTTGTAGTCGACTGTTCCGTCCGAAAAGAAAACAAAAACCACGAACTGGTCCGACAAAATTAAACAAAGAGACCGTCATCACTCACGGCATCGAAACGTTCCAGATCGCTCGGAGCACAAATCAATTCGAAACAGAAAAGGACAACCCCACCAACCCTTCGCCTCCCGCACCCCGGGCCCTTTGTGTTAATTGCCGAAGACAGACGGGACTCACAAAAAACTCCGACAGACTTTTAAATTACAACCTGCGTGCAAGCCGATAAATTAGTCGATTAAAACAGTACCCGTGTCTCGGTCTCTTTTATTGTAATCTCGTAATAAAAGGCTTCCCACCTGAGACGCGAAGCACGGTAAAGGTGAGAGCATTTTGAGGGTGGACGAACTTTGTAATGCGTCTGTTCATGCTAGAAAATTATATAACATAAATTTTCATGGCCGAAGAAAAGAAATGGTTCACTAATATACGATATAGTTGTTTTGTAACATGAAGTCACCGAACAATATGAACATTATTGGTAGAACTATTTCGCAGAGCGAAAAATAGGCGAAGAATGATAAGCATCAAAAATTTAACTCAACCTTCATTAGTGGCCCAGCATAAAGAGAAAATCTTAACTATTAAATAACATCCATTAAAACATCGATAGGCATATATGTAAGTAGGAATAAGAAAAATTCACTATTGAAAATAATCGATTCTGAATCACAGAAAATCAATCTTAAAATTGCATATTGTATTGCATGTATAAAAACACAGACCTCGTATGATAACCAAAACTTATACAGACTTAAATGGATATTTTAATGTATGAGAATTATATATAACAGTTTTAGTCGTGTAGCCATATTATATATAACGACAAAATGAATTTTGGCAGTTGGCTGGGTACATTACACTTGAAAATTTGCTCTCATTGCCAAATTCAATGCAGTTTTCGTATCTGAATCTCGCACGTTTGTCATAGAAGAGGGTAACGCAACTCCTGCCAACTGCCAAGAAGGAGCATTTGTTCTATGCGCTGTCTGATAACTTGAAAAAGTATGCAGACTTTTATAAAGGCACAATATATCTGGTGGAATTTGGATCTAGTTCAAGAAATTCTGGCATCGAAAATAACCTACGATACAATTTAGGTTTTATAATCTATAAGATTGTTTAGGTAGCTTCCGTTATTTTTGTGATTCCTATCAGAAGATGAAAAGAATGTCACTTAAAATATTTACAGCCATATCCTATTATAAGACAAGGATTTTGTTTCTTCTTTGAAAACATAAAGGTTAATGAAATTTATTTACTTTAGATTATTAACTACCGTTTTGTTATAAACAAATACGTAGTTTCTTCAAGGAAACACCCATGTGTTTTCGGGGAATGAATTAGAATTGTTTTTACGCAAACAATACATATTGTATAAATTCTTGAGTTTTCACTTAATGTCATTTATTACAATTGTTGAGCAGAGGATTAAAACAAAACTTTTAAAAGGACAAGTCAGTTAAAAAAAGAAGAAAATGTTCATGACAGATACACATTGGGTGTACAAAAAATGTATCATAATGTCTTACGACACGAATGGAGTATGAATATAAAAGTACATGTGTCCTTTACTCTAATTTAAAAGTGCAAATCGGTTCACGGAACTCTATAGATGCATATCATCAGCAAGGTCAGGTCTGGAGACAAAGAGATGCGCTGGAATGCTCGTTACATCACCCGGCGGTGGTTTCCACGTAATTAGTTCGTGTAGTCCGCATTGAAATTATTACAGTTTGTGCAACGGTATAATTACAAGTGACTTTGCTCGGTCCTATCGTATCGATCATCAATACATTGTTACATACAATACTACTGTAATCATTATAATAATGTTTCAAGCTCAACATTTTTCAAAAGTACAAAATTTATGTTTAACTTATACAAATTCTCCGTGAATAAAGATGTTGGCAGTCATTAGTGATGCATAAAACCGCATGGGGATTTTCTTATGAAAACGGAATCTATAGAATGAATTCAGGTACTGTTTAGGCTGAATGAAGGGACTGAGAACTAGGGTTCTGCAATAAAGGGAAAAAAACATAAATGTAATGCCGAATATTCTTTGTAAAGCATGAATTACAACCAGTTACAATAGTCGATTTAATATTCTTAATTAATGTTATTACAAATCGGTAGGTTTAATAACAAATTTATGAGTTTATCGAGAATTTTTTATCCGCTACCAAGCAGTACATATCCGATGTAATGATGTAGCGCACACTGAGAGATGAATGGGTTTACTGTTTATACACATATGGAGGTCACGCGAGCATATAAATAACCTTATAAAATTAAAATCTCTCTACAAGGATTCAAAGTTTCAAGCGAGGGAAATATGAGATTGTTAGTCACGCGGGTGTATATATTATATAAAAATGAGCTATCGATTAAACAATAAACGAGAAGGAAATAAAATAAAATATACATACAATCGATACCTACATTAGATATGCATCAATTATGCCTACGTGAATGTGTTAACAAACAAAAAAAGAGTAGCCCGTAATTTCATATTCAATGTTTTATGCAAAATTGAACCACAATAATTTTTGCGCAAGCATAAAAATGAAAAATAAGCATTAATCAAGCTCAACTTAATGTATATACTACGTTAAGTAATTCCTCATCCCGTCGACGTTTACCTCCAATTTCCGAGTTTAATAATCAGCTACGCATCAATGTGAGTTCTTTTGTTTTTCGTTCAGCTATTTACAAGTTTCTAGGTAATACACATACTAACTAACTACTAACAATTTGTAGAGGTCCTACTATAAGGACCTCTACAAATTGTTATGGTACAGATACACAGATACACACACACACAACATAGGTACAATATCAACAACTAACGTTTACTTTGTATTGGTCCAAACTGACTATATCCAGTACCGTGACTCCTGACTGGGTGCTATGTTGCAAATTCACTTTTTAAATTCATTGTTTGGATAACACTAGGGGGACCGTGTTAATGCAAAAATTAAATCACATCCGTGGCAAAAAGGAACGCAGCCATAAAAAAAAATAAAAGAAGCGTGTTGAATCCGATTCCCGGACCGTGTCAGAGGCGTCGTAAATGCCGCGCAATTGGGAACGCGCCGTTTCGACGGGAGAACGATCGGTGGTCGGATCGCAAGATATCGGTATAACATAGCCGCGTGATAATTGACGTACGTGATTCGTTAATATGGGTATGGCGTGTTCGGGCTCAGTTTGTGGAATACGAGGCTGACGATTGCATTGCACTGAACTGTCGTCGACCCCTGAACGGGCATTCTGACCACCATAGATCGAACGAAATAAAACAAGTGTAGACAACGTATGAAGTATTAGAGTTGAATTTCATGACAGTTACTAGCTAAAAATAAAACACTACAATAATTTCGTGTTTTATCGTTCCATTTGCCGGCTTTGGAAGAAACAAAGGATAACAAAGAAAGACAATTTTGTATTCAATATAATATCATATATAAGTCTCAACTAACTTCGCAATCACGAAGTCAATGATACAGAAGCTTATTAACATGTAACTTTTATCCGATTTTTTTCCGTTAATTCGAATCACCTTATTAACTGTCAACATTAAAATAATATTAAAGATCCACAGGTTCCTCAAATCTACACCGGACCACATTGCGGTTGAGAGAAAAAGAAAAAAATAATGGCGATCTTAAACCGATTAGTTTCAGGCCGATTCTCCTGCCAATAAAATTAAAGCGGCTTACGTTACATAGGACATTGACATCATAGTCTGCTGGAATATTTTTACATTATAATTTAGAAGAACTACACCGACTAACTTATGCATACTTTTACGCATATGTTAAATAGTTTGCACGCATAAATTTGTCAAAATAGATTAAAAATGCAAAGAAAAGTAATTCGTATGTAATAATTCGTGCTAATCGAGAGGTGAGTTTATACTAAATAGGATATCATATATATACCATTTAGTCTATGAAATAAATATCTTTGTATATAAAATAAAGGGATTGGTATTAGCTTATCTGATATTATTAAAGCCCAATATTGTTAGTAAAACAATAGCAACCAAGTTTCAAGAAGATTGTTAGTACGACAAATTTTTAAGACTCTCTGTGGGTAGTCACCCACCCACCCACTGGCAACTTTTACGGTTCTTTGAATGACCTGAGTCGTTCTTATAATTTAGCTTTTCATCTTATTTTCAAGTTGAGGTTGAGGTTGATGCCTATATCGAGGGTTATGACTAAATCATATTTATTTCATTGAAAAAGTTCGCTCCTCTCCAAAAAATTATATACACTTACAGTGGCGGTACTCTACCATACAAGTCCAAAAGCCCGGCTTGCCCTACTAAGGAGTAAAATTTATAAATCATAAGTTACGGGAATTATGTGCTAATTATGATTTATAAATTTTACTCCTTAGTAGGGCAAACCGGGCTTTTGGGCTTGTATGGTAGTACCGCCACTGTACACTTGATACATTTCAAAAGGAGCCCAGTGTGAATCTTAACCTAGAAAATACGTTCAACGTCGCAACAACTATATAGCTGGCATCGACTTGTCCTCGCTCCATCTGCGCTACTGTCCCAGCTGTCTCAACAGCGCCGCCGACACCAATGTGCACGCAGCCCCACGGATTCCGTCGGCTTTAGTCACGACGAGACAAAGGCTGCGGACGCTTAGGCGCTTAGGCCTTTAAATATGATGCTTAAAAAAAGTTTATAACAATTGATTAAAAATAGAAAGCTCATTTATTTTACTTCTGCGTGACGTTTGTTTGAACAAAAACCGGACGAAGGACCTTTATCGCAGTTCAAACATTTTTAATGATTTTGCTTAGACGCTATTGAAATAAGATTTATAGATTATAAAGTAATATTTACTTTAAGACAATCCGCTCTAATATAATTTTACAAATGCGGAGGTGCGTTACTTTAAAAAAAAACATATAGACATAAATTTAAACAACAAAAATACATGGAGCTGAAAGTAAGGTAGACAGACTTCCCTTATTGTCTCCAAAAGTAGGCAGTTTGCGCGAGAACGACATAGTGCATCGTAGGAGGCCTTTACTTAAACTCCGTCATGTTGTCGAAACATAAATTCAGGCGAGCGACGTGGCAAGCCCCTAATGACAAAAAAAAACGTCGATCGTTAATCAATTGACAAGAGCGGTTTGACAACGCGAAAGAAAATTACCCGAGAATTTAAAAGAGGCAATAAGTGATCGATCGATCAGAGTGAGGTGCGTACATACATAGGTGTGTTATTTTTCTGATATTTCGTTTTCAGAAATGTCGTAAGACGCATAAGTGCGAGGCGACTGACCTTTTCGAACAAACTGTAAATGAAGACGGCGTGGAAACACAATATGAGAGTCATTGTTTCTGCTGCGGGAACCGTGCAAAACTGTCAATTGTAATCTCGTTTTTTATCGCGGGTAATATTTAACGCCTCTCTCATAAGAATACAGATTTGTTTCAAAAGCATTCAGAATTGAGATCAATTTATTTCTTTAACATGCTTACTTTTATTGTTGTTTATTTGCAAGTAAATATAAGACAAAGTGCAAAAAATCGATCAATCTTTGACCATAGAAAACATCTGCTTATACGATGTATGTCTGCGAATTTATAACTCGAGACAGAAGTAATTTTATCAATTCCACCACATTACCACATCTATGAAACCGTTCGGTTATCTCAATAAGATACCGTTACTTCGGTGTTCTGATGCCAACTTTGGAGAGACCGCAACGAAATTACATTAGCCGAACTGTTAGCGACACGAAACAAGAGATTTTATCGTTGCGACACGTCGTCGGAACAAAAAATTCGCGGTGTAAAAACTGATACAACTATCTTCGAAAATATATCTTAGAAATAATAATTTCGTTTCTGAGCTAAATATAACGTTGAGTAAAAAATCTTTTTCATTATTTTCTCATATTAATTGGCAAATCCGAGACAGGCGGTTGCTAAAAAAAATTCAATATATATTTTAAATTTGTACGTAACGAATTACTGGTATTAAGTTAACTTATATTCCTAAGAAGCTGCATTCTAATCAGTGTTTAAAATTGTAGGTTGAATTTGTATATCCAATTAAAATATACTATAGGGTGGGCCAAAAATTTTTGCAAATAGCAACACTTGATTTCTCCAAAACCGTGAGAGCAAGGGGCGC
>DWHO01001767.1:0-14587 GCA_018247575.1 Eurytides lysithous rurik | reverse complement strand
AAAATTTACCCCCTTAAAGACTGACAACGCATTTGCAAGTTCAGTAATGTTGCAAATGTCCATGGGCGGCGGTAATCACTTACCATAAAATTACATACTACATAAAAAAAAATACACTAGTGAGCAAACGTGTTCCGATTGGAAAGAATATAACGTCTGCGTAATTATTGGGCACATCGTAACTATCAATGTAAATATGCAATCTTTGGGTGATGAGGTCAGTGCGATCCAAGCAGCTTTGAACTCGTGTAGTGCGGTATCGTTCCAAAACACAAGTAACCCTGTCGCTTGCCATCGGGCACGCGACATTCTGGTCCAGTTCCTTGAAAGGTGGTACAGAATTCCAGCAGCCATCTAATTTTTAACTAGAGCATATACCAATCACGTTTTACGACTTACAATTTCTCCTATTGGGTTCTGCATATCGATTTATCAATCAATCTTTTTTTAGTATACAATGACTTTGTCGTAAAGTTTTCTTATTATCTATAATCTATAATCTATAATTAAATTTTATTCAATGCCCACGCGGAATTAAAAAGTCAGAATCAAAATATTAACAACTGGAATCCATAATAATTACCTGCCATATTACAAATTTCAGCATAACAAAATGACTCCATTAGCGCACGGATACCGACCAGTTCACAAATGATGGCACTTAATTGTTGCCACATGAATTATCAAAATTGCTGACATTTTGCAACGATCGCAAAACAAGCAAGTTCGGTGGCTAATTTCACGGATTTATTGCAATTGGAGGGGTTAGACAATAACGACTTTGTTACGTGGGTAATCTGGGAGGCTTAAGTTCATCCACAGGATCAACGTTGGCGGCTCCGGACGTCTCAAATGCTCATAGTGTGCACGCTTTACGACTGCAAGGGAACGGAGTGGGCTCAGGAGACATTGTACGGCCCATCCTCCCTCCCCTCTACCGTCATACGCTACCAAAAGCGGGGAATTTTCTGCCATTTTTATAACCGCAACCACCGGTCTACTTATGGCTCATTGTCAACAACGCAATTTCTATCTCGCGCGTATTATATGGCCCACGAATAGCTCACATAGCACGCTCTTGTCATAAAATAATAGACGCTGTATTAATTCAATCGTAATATGATTGCAATGATATTATTTATATTTGTCAAGATATTTCTGAACACATCATAATTCTGTAAAATCTTAAACGACACATACGAAAAGTTAAGAAAAGCAACTAATTGACGTAGAAATTGAACAAATCTGTTGGAAAAACGAAACGAGTACCTTATTATGGAGGAGGTGGGCAAACGAACAACAAGCTCACCTGATGGTAAGTGATCACCGTTGCCCATATATATTTGCAACAGTACAGAACTTGTAGCCAGCCAGCCTTTGGGGGGGGGGATTTTGTAGAAGAAGGAAGAGAAAGAGAGGAGGCGGAGTGAGAGGAGAAGGAGAGGATGGAGGAAGAGGGAGGGAAAAGGATGGGCTAGAAGCCACCTCACTCACCGAACGTAACGTGGAAGCAAAAACACGTTACGCCGATTTTCTGTGAGGTCGTGGTAGGATAGTATGTGTGTGTTCAACGTTCTACTTCGAAGTAATAAATTAGTTACATGTTGAGGAGGTGATGCATTTAATTGTTAAGGCTGCAGTGATTCAACCGGAGGCAGAAGCTTATGTGGGTTAATGAGGTCGCTATTAATTCATAGAACTACGGAAATGCCCCTAGGTTATGAAACTTTTGCAGCCAGGGCAGGACAAATGAAGTAAAAGATACAGAAAAGCCTTTTTTACAATTTATTATTTGATATTTCATTTTTTTTTACAGTTTTAATTATAGTGAAATTATTTCAGATCCCTATTTGGTTTATCTAATATATATACTATAGATCTGTTTTATGAAAATAAAAACAAGAAACGCCGTTTTGTCATTTTACTAATTCCCCTAATCTCTACTTAACATTCAACGCCCTAATAAGTCTTACATGACATGACAAGTTTTAACACACGCAAGCTAAGTTATATTAAGCTACAGTGAAATCGTAGTTTTGTTTAAGGAGTATTCACTCCTTATTTATTAAAATAATATTAAACACATGGTTTAATATCCTTTAATTTAAATCATTATGTTCCTGCAAATATTTTAAAATATTTTTATATTGCTGCAATGGCTAATAATGTTATCTGAAATGTTCGAATAGGAAGTTTTTAAATCTTAAAACTCATTTGTCATATCCACATCCGCTTAAACCAAATTTTCTTTCTTAGAGATCTCTATTGCCATGCAATCTATTAATAAAGAAGAAAATAATAAACAGTATAATACAATGTAATATATTTTTTTATTTTACCTACGATAAAAATAGTGCATTGGGAAGAACGCATAAACTTAATAATATAAAAACTAGGGAGCTGAAATAGTTTATAGTGATAAACTTTTAGCATACAAATTAATAATTACTTCGCAGTTTGCCTTTTAATGTAAAGTGTTTTTGTCTTATCACTTTCTTTTTTTTTCTACAAAATCAAAGCTCGTTAAGTTAAAGACAAGCCGAGAGCTGACATTTTAAGACTTTTTGCACAAACCAGAGAGAGACATCAGAGTGATTTTCACTTATCTGTGATCCACAGGAGATTTACTGTACATATAATTAAAAAGTAAATTTATACAAGTATCAGTTTAGGTTCATGCAGAAATAAAGAAAACAGCAAAGAAAACATGTTTAAACAGTCTCATTCTTTTACCAACATATTTCCTTTAACGCGTATAGTTCTTTGAAAGTTTATAAGTAGGGTACATTTTTCCTACTACAAAACTTTGTGAGAAACATAGACTCACTTCTTTCTTGCAAAGCAATTACCGCATTCTAACAAATGATGATAAAAATACACGTAGGTATGAATCTGTGTTCATTTAATGCAGGTTCTTTTTTTTTAAGTTTTATTAATACGGGCACACAATCTTTCATTTATAGTATAATCACTGTTCCGGAGAATAAAGCTATTGTTCCTACAATGTCTTTACTCCTTTTTTAGTAAGGCAGCGAAATATCCTCGACTGCTCTATGCGCCGATGGCCTGCCAGACGTAGCAACTGATAGCCCTTGATTACCCTTGCGTCTAACCCACCATCATTATCGTCATTTCTGCACATTATAGACAACCCAACTGGGCAGACTTTTCCCCTGTACTAATAATACGTTTGTAGAAAAATATTTTGTATAGAATTACATACTAACCAATTGCGGGCTTGCTTTGTTTACTTTTTCCTTTGTCCATGGACTAAAATGTGTAGTCTTAAAATGTGGTCAGCTTCACAAACATCAACTTCTTCATTATTGAGTGTATGTGTAGGTTAAAACAAATAATAAGTATTCAAACGTTTTTGGATATACTACATTATAAGAGTCCGCAGCTTTGTGTGCGAATTGCGCTTGCACAAAACGATTTTATTTTTATATCGTTGATTTTTCGAAACTAGAATTATAAAAAAGTGCCGTCGTTTATATCTAAATTTTTATATAAAAATTTCATCAATCAAGCACGAAAGTATGTTACAGATTCACGACTACCAAGTTAAGATCGCAATTACAAGCATATTATAATACAGACTACTGCAGACGATTGAAACAATACATTATGATATAATGACGACATATTTTGATATACACAATCAATAATCGTGCCCACGCAACTTACTGGAGTGCATGACCTTGTAAACAATTTATTCTATATTCTATTAGGCTGCCGCCAACACGATCGGCTCATTTACACCACTTACGGACGGGCGCAGCAGGTTTTAATCCTGAATATTAAAACCCTCCGATATTACTGAGTTTTGTATATTTTTTCGTGTTTATGATACTTGACTTAAAATCACCCGGTACACGGTAGCAGAGTCACAAAGAAGCTTCTGTTGCTACTGAATGGGCCGGCTCAAACCAGATAAGTACCACAACTCCGCGGATAACCAGCATAAAGTGAAAGTATTTTTGCTTCCGCGTTTCATCCGGTGAGTGAGTTGGCCGGTGGCCCATATATTTGTATTTTAAAGGCCGGCAACGCATTTGCAAGTAAGTCCTTTGGCATTGCAAACGTTCATGGGCGGCGGTAATCGCTTTCGTGAAGCGTTTGCTCGTTTACCTCCAAATCCATAAATAAACTACCGGTTTTTATTTGAGCAAACACTACACAGCTCACCTCTTCACTGGATTCGTCTATTATATGCCAGCGAATACCTACGCTCGGTACCAGTGCTGTAATCATTTCCATTAGCTTATATTTGACTGCTTGCATTATATTTCCGCAGATACACTGTGTATGAGTCCGATCACTAACAAATATTATTTATACTCAAAGTTAATGGGTTTGTATTTTCGTAACATTGATCCGTTATTGTCAGTATGCATTGAATACTCTCCAATACGTAGTTCTCGATTTGTTCCGCGTGACCTATCGCGCACTCAAGTTAAACTTTTAATGGATGAGTTCAGCTCAGACCGAACCTGCGAGGCGACTGGGAAAGATAAAGCTGGCATGATATTTGTTTTGTAAAAATAGTGCTCGTTTGCTTAAGCCTTTACGAAGACTAGCTTGATCATGAATATTCAATAATCGAATGTACCGAGCAACGTCTGTACGCCATCACCATTATTTCGACGCAAGAATATAATATAATGCACTTTATTGGAAATATCTTTATAAATCGACGACATTGAGGGTAAAAAGGAATGAAGAGTAATACTACAGCTCTTGAATATTTATGTTTTTTTTTGTCACCCTAAATAACTTTATCTAAACCCATTTTTATTACTCAAAATATTGTCAAAGCATTATAAACTAACTTAAATATTAGTCGTAGTCAAAACTATGTTAGATTTTTCACTTGTTTATTTAATTATTTACCCTGTACAATTTTATAACACAGGAGCAGCTGAAAGAAAACGACTCACTTACCCATAAGAGCACATTGTCACTTAGTGTTTTTAAGTAATTGGAGATTCCAAACTCTCTTTTCTACGGTGAGCTGTAGAAGGAGATAAGCCATATATCCTTTCAACTCTGGAAACATTTCTCTTTATACATCCTTTGAACACACTTACGATACATTTATGATTGCCGTCAGAATAAACGCCAATTCTGTGACCCTCCTTAGGCGGTCAAATCCTAAATTTCACAACCAAGACATTACGCGATAAAAGTAGAGACGCATCGACTCTTTAACAATGGAACCTCGATAAAGTAATTTGTTAAAAAAATCACTTTCAAAAAATTCCGCCCATGGACATTTGCAACGTTACAAGTGCGTTGCCAGTTTTTTGAGGGGAGGGGAATTTTGAAAGAGAAATGTGAGGGTGGGAGGAGGAGAGAAGAAACAGAAGGGAGGGAAGAGGTAGGGATTGGAGTGAGAGAGGGAGGAATCGGAGGGAGAGGATGACCACCGGCCACCTCACTCACCGGAAAAAACGCGGAAGCAAGATCACGTTCACCTTACGCTGATTTTCTGTGAGGTCGTGGTACTAAGCCGGCCCATTTACAGCAGCGGGAGCAGCTGCGTGGCTCTACCATCGAGGAAACACTTACAAAGTTTTGACCACTGGGCAACCACTAATAATTATTATTAATCAACTCCACAATAATAATATAACGATAACAGGAGAATGTTTCATTTTAGAACGCGGTCGGTTCATTATCTAGACAGCGTTATTTGTCTCGAAACTCAATGCCATAAAATAAGTGTTTGATGACATAATTATTTTGTTGCGAAACAACATTGCAGTTAAATATACATACCCGTACTGTTACACACTGTAATCGTAAGGTATTATTGTGTCCGTTTTATAGTAGAATTAGCAGTAAAGGAATATTCACGGTAAGCCGAATGCAAATTGGAGTGAGCGTTGTAGACTAAATGTTTATTACTAAGGGTGAAAGTCCAATGCAATCGGACTGTATATCAATATAATCGCTATCATCAGCTAAAGGTAGAATCACGATTCTAACTGCGTATATTACACGCAAAGTGTACATAAATAGACACTTGCATATATTTTTATAAAAATCTTTATTTGATTTTTTTTTTATTCAGTTATTGTCTTAATTTTTTTATACATATGAATATGAATTAATTATAAGATAGTATTTTGTGTACACAAATTATTGAAAAAAGGTAGGCAATGGTTTGCTGTACATTTAAATATTGTGATTCTTCTATTACTGTCTCCTGTTTTTTAAGTTTTATTTATTTATCCCATATTCTCAATTTTTTGTGAAAAACTAACCTACACACACAGTACGTATTAGCCATAGTCAAAGTATGCCATCCGTGCCGTCGAATCTATAAAGCATAAGTGGTACAGTAAAACAATAAAGTTAAACCTATGTTTCTATAAACATTGTTTTATTTTATTATGCAACTTGTAATAATATAAGTATTAGCAAGTGTCAGATAATGAATAAATAAGTTTGTAAATATAAAGATTTCATCATACGAAGGACAGCGATTACTAAATATTACTGAGTTTAATTATAAAATTACAGCAAGACAAATAAAATTTCGTAACCATCAAGGAATTTTAAATTGTTTCGTAACTTAATTATTAATTAAAATAATTAATACTGCTGCAATTTATGGGATTGAGAATAACAAAGAACACAAAAGGTAAAAATACTCAAAGGACGAATAAACCGTTCTTTCAACTTTAACTGTAATCAATGATCGTATATTTTGAAAAATAATATGGTTAGGTGAAATAAAGGGAAGCCATTTTCAAATCTTCCAAATAACACGGATTAACGCGAGGGGCCGCAATCAAATTTGACGTCATTAAGACTCGGCACGGACGGCCGCAGTGTATGACGTTATCATTGCCGGCATACAGCGAAGCTTTCCAATGTTAGTATTAAGCGAATTGAAGAATAACAAGCCCTTTGAAGCCTTCTGTGTTATATTTTTCCTCAATAAACACTCCGCTTTGTTTAATGTAATTCAGTACAATCTAATTTCGCCGATCAACCGAAGCGCGTATCGATTTTATAACGCTCACCGATATGACAGATCTTGAGAATCGTAAGAACAAAAAAAAATGTAACTGCATAAAATGATAAAGCAGGAGCGTGGTGCCCATTTACTTAAGCCGAAGATAAGGCACGGACGTGGAAAAGTACTGGCGACTTATAAAAGAGTCGTCATCGAGTGTAGTAGTGAGGGAAACGCGGTATTCAGCGCCCAGACCTGCTATCGCTCGGGGGAGGTCGGGTGGTGCAGCGAGATAGCATCGCGCCCGACCTAATTTGATTCACCAGGCCCGCCTACCTCGCGCAACCCGCCGAACTCGCCAAGACCGCCAATGCGAGCCTCTGCCAAGCCGTGCTCCAACAAGGGAATGTAACAACCCCTTATCTACGCTTAAACATGCAAACCCGGCCGTGGAACGCGACAATCGATGCTTCGATTTCAGTTAGTGCTTTCGTAATAAACGTAGACATTATTAAAACGGAACTCATATATTTTTCATTGCAAATGCAATCCTTTAACAGTTTGAAAACGAACTTTTTTATCTTAAATTTTTTAAGTTACATTTACACTCTTAATAAAAATCATATCACATATAAATCTTCAAGGCATAAATAAGGCTTTGCTGGTATAAATAACAGTTTCAAAGTCAATTTTTCAAACAAACAGTATGTGATGATGAATTTAGATTTATACAAAATACAGACACGCGGTCACACACATACATACACGACGACATAGAATATGAAACGTTTCTGCGGTAATGTGCTCTGCTTCAAATGAAGTTAGGGGTACGAAAAAGCAAATATAAGTGTAACGTCTGCATTGACTGAGCGCATCCATTGTGAGTCAGAGTCGGTAGCTACGACGCGACTCTGTGGAGCCCTCCCAACACTTCCGCCCTCGAAACGTCCGCGTAATTAATTCAATGATCGTCCGCATAATGACTTGCATGTGGCCGCCTCTTCCCCAAACTAACGCTCGCTAATTTCCGCTCCGTTAATGAAGGAAATTCTCCGCAGGAGCGTTTTTGTTAAAAGCAACATACTGTTCGGGAGCGGGGCACTTTTGGCACTGTCACTGCCGCGTTTAAACGTTTGCGCCATTAATCTCTTACTTCCGAAAAGATTGCATTTTAAAGTTTCTGTTTGGACAGCATTTGCTTGTAATGTGCGTTTCGGCCGTTTCGGTGTTGGAATTGAAATATAGTGTGCACGATAGTTTTGAAACCAAATAACATCTGGAAACAGTTGTGCTCTTCTGCAGTGAACGTCGCTGCGGTCAAGTCTGCGAGGGAATTCGGGTTCAAACACGTTATGTGTTTTGCAAAAGGGATTTTCATAACTACAATGGAGAGCTGTAGTGAGTTCAAGAGACAGCTTTGGGCTACTTAGAGAGCCATTTGCAGAGAAATTGGCCCGAACCCACGAGGTAGATTGCTTAACTTTGGAGATAACTTCTCAAAACTTAAGACATTTTCGAGCTCCAATACTCGAATAAGGTAAACTGACTGCTTTAATTAAGTAAGACAACATTAGAGCTTTTAACTTTAGTTTATTAAATTTCTAACATCGTATTAATGGATAACATATTTACAAAACATATCTCGTATTAGGTTAGGCATAATACTGGAAATTCAAACTTCAACTAGAAATTTTCGATGCACAGAAAACGTCGAAAACTTTTATTTTACATAACAACTAACTCATCTCATAGCCGTTTTCATTTTTTTTCAGTTGTGATTTTGCCATATATTTGAACACGTTCATTTTTCGATTTCTATTAAACATTATAGTCGAATTGAGGAGGAAACATACACATTGCAGACCTTTCGACATTGTTTAACCTGTGGCAAATCTCAAACTATTATTACACTTGAAACTAATAAGTAACTAAGTTGACATACTAAATATATAGACAAATCGTGGAAGGGAAATTACACCTGGTACAGGTGTAATTGGTGCCGCCATATCGGTTTGAAACTTTGTCAATTTGTGTAGCTCTCAACAACACCACTAACTGATACGCTAGCAGATCTTAAATTGGAATAAATATGTATTTATAGGAAGGATTGGGGCTAAATATTGCCATTATCTGCTTCCAATGTAGAAAATTATCGTCAGATTTCAGGAAAACAATTTTTCTCAATAAACGATTTATTTATTTTACGACTTGATAGCATACCCTACCATTCATGTGCAAAGCAATAGTTTTAGAACTAAATTCCTGTTATGCTATATCATGTATGTACATCGTTTGAGACTCAAATAAATTTTACTATAATTTACATTTACTTACTTTTCTCTACGTAATAAAATACCTATAGTTTTAAGAGCGTACTTTTAGCTTAATTTTTATATATTAAAAAACTTTATTTAAAAAAAAACATTTGGATGTACCTTTTGCACTATAAACTGTATTACAAAAATATATTTCGTCATAATCATATTTCAAAACAACTTGATGAAACGAGAATTGTTTTCCATTATTTGAGACGTCCACTGAAGTTTTATCCGCGCAGTGCTTCTTTGGATTACTGTCAAGAGGAGGAAACAGTCTGCTTGGAAATGTCTTTCTTTAAAAAGTGAGACGCTAAATATTTTCGTGATATTCTTCACTGAAAGTACCTACAACTAAAAAATCTTTCTTGTCAACCTAATAATGCCGTAAACATAATATATACATAGAAGACTGGCTTATTTTGAAAACTGGCTATAAAATTATAAGAAAGTAACTTAATTCATATTTGACGTCGCCTACAAATTTCCTAATTTAAGCGGCAAGAAATTGTAGGACTATAGCCAACCGTTCCTTTTCTCCCTGTTTCCACTGAAGCAAAGCCGAGCGGTAAAGATTGAAATGAACCAATAGAATAACATTCAACGCAAGGGAGGAGAAATCGTTTAATTCTATTGCTTCATTTCAATCTTTTTAAATCGATTTCGCTTCCGTGAATACATCAGAAGTAACTTGGCGGAACTACATCGTACTATATTATTCGTTTTATTTTTTTTAATTTACAAAAAAAAAACAGATATTTGCTTCGACAAAAAAACATCGTAGATTTTTAAAGGTATACGTCAATTTTAGCTAGTAAGAGCACGGTATTATAAGAGAGTCTATGACGCAAGCTTATAGAAAAGTTTAATAAGCTTAGGTTGTTAGCTCGTAGTCCTCGCAATTTCTGAAGAATTAAAAAGTCTTTACATACTTATATAGTCTGCATGTATAAGAATATACAGACTCGTTTAATTCTTCACTCGAAGCATGTTCGAATAATGCGGAGCAGTAAAGCATCATTACTGGTGCCTAGTCGGTACTTGTTGGAACCAAGCCTGTCTAATATTTCTCTGTCACTGACATGTAGTTGATGAGAGGATGGATCACTTGTGCCAACTAATGAGAAAACAAATCTTTCATTTTATACAGCCCTCATCAACCTGCGTATATTTAGTCTTTGAAAGCAATATTTTGCACGAACATGTAGTAAACCATTTTTTTTTTTAAAAATGCTGCCCCTATTGTAAGATAGAAATATCTTGTGTTACAGGGTGTTTTACCCACATAAATACGGACAAACGCCCAAATCCGAAACAATTAACTATAGTACACAAATATTTGCCCCGGGTGGGAATCGAACCCACGACCTGTGACGCCGAAGCCAAAAGTTTAACATCTGCGCTAAACGGTCATCACGTAAAATAAAATTGTATAGAGAAGCAAATAAACTGCATGTTTACAATAATAACAATTTCATATATTCCATAAGTTAGTCAGCCTGTTCCGTTATTAGGAAAATCGTCTTTCTTAAATATTATATTCACACAAATTTGGTCATTGTATTAAATTGCTATATACATTGGACTATTGATGCGGAATTAGACGTTTATGAACTTTTTAAAAATCCATTTACTAATGTTTAAAGGTTGTATTCTTCTTAATATTAGAGTTCCATTTACCAACACCCGTGTTACAACTCATCCATCAATGACTTCAGGGAACATCGTAGTAAAATTGAAGTCTTTATGCTTTTGCATTTCATCTGGTCAGTGAAGTTATCCGCACTTAAGTGTTAAAAGGTAAGACCTCGCAATTAGTTCCACACGTACGTTATGGTTACACGTGTTATATTTATTTATATACGCATATAATCGTTAACGCAAAACCGCCTTCTTTTCTATCTAATAAAAAACCTCTACCTCCTTTGTTAATAATCAAGTAAAACCACTCAAAACAGATTTTTAATAGATGCGTTTTGTAGATTTAAAGACTCTATTGTATCATCATTCAAAAGAAGATCCACACCGTGCCATATTTGGGGTTAAATGCTAATGTATTCAGCAAAGATTTGTATTCGTCTCTATTCTATTTCTGTCTAATGAGCGCAGCACAGAGAAACTGAATTTTGATCGATTTATTTATTATTATTTTTCAAAGACACCAAGGAACAACGTGTCTACTTTAGTTTCAATACAGCTTGAATCACTTCATTTAGCCAATGGCAATGGCTTCGTAATTGCTTACTGCGAAAAAGTCATCAGCCAGCACGTGGCGTTTCCCGATTAAAATTTAAGTTGACGACGACGCCTTAATGGCCATGCAGGACATGCCGTCGCGCTGTGCACAATTTCCGTGAAAGCATTGTATTGAGTCATTACTCCGCGGGCCGTAATCAAGCAGAACGTACGAGATAAGAACAATAACAACGGCCGTCAGCGTTATTTCTAACTTCATATATAAGCGCGGATGGGCGAAACTTGCATGGTGCGGGCAACCAATTAGAGCACTGTCGGACTTGTACTTAGCTTCTCTAAGCGCGTCGGCCGTTTAAATTAAATGAGCGGCGGAACCGAATTAACGTTTATGTGTTCTGTCGAGAGCGAAAAATTTGCTCAAAGGAAACAAATACTGTTTATTATCGCATTTCTTGAATTCGAAAATACTATTAAACTATTTTACGAAGATGCATAATAGCTATCAACGTTATATATTTCATCTAGTTCTTAATTCACTTATTCGTTATTTTAATATGAATATTTATATTGCAATAAATTAACTAGACCAAAGACGAAAAAGTGGATCTAATCACAACATCAAACTTAACTTTATCATGCAAATTTTATTATTTGAATCTATCTATATGTCGCCAAAAAATTAAACGGCTTATTCAATAAATCAAGGGATTTATGTTGAAAAATACATGACGTCCCTAATTTATATGGGTTCCTGACATCTGAAATAAAACAGCCTACATTTGCCCAAACTGAATGTCTCAATATAAAAAAAAACATTATCCAATCGAGCGATATTCGCGCGATAAATTGAAAAGAGAAAATTTTCTACTACCATTAATGTGTTTTTAATATAACATCGCGAAAGCACGTACAGTGGAATATAAATCTTGTCAAGACAGCGAATAAACCCCCAGATCTCAACACAAAGCTCTGGGAGCGTATTGTAGAGTATTTCATGAAATCGTTTTCTCAAAAGCAGTGCCTTTTTACAATTTATAACGGTCCTCATCATGATTGCATGAATACAATCCGCATAAGCATACGACTGTCTTTTCTATTAAATTAATACACAACACTGCTATCGTGAGTGTCCGTAGTTACGTTTATTTTGAACTAAATAGTAATATATGTGTTTGGACTCCGACAAATAACTATTTCATAACAATTACCATTCCATTTGGATTTTGACACGCAACGGTTGTTTCGTCGAAATAACGTTATTAAATAAACATTACCGTTTCACATTTTTGTGCAACAACAATGCCATTAATATATGTTTAACTAATCGCTTTGCGGTATTGAGTTATTATTTCGAAAAACGTGTACCATATTTAAGGTTAAGTAGCATTAGTTCAAGAAAAGTTTAGGTGAAAGCAAACACATTCGCCGGGCTAACACGAGTTTATCACCACCAACCTTGGTAATATTGATACAGTATTAGCTACATATCATTTATTTTCCATTTTTCTAAAAGACGAAGAATTTATAAAAAGCAATACAACCTAGTGTCGTTTAAATTAAACTTCACACAAAACTGCTAACTTTCTAGACATTTATTATACATTCATTATAGCAATCCAAACACAACACACTTAAGAACACAAAACAAACTTAAGAAAACCAACGCAAAATTTCCCGTCATGTTATTATTAACCGTGGAATGTTTAATACAAGCCGCTCGCGAATGGCCAAATAAAAGAAATTAATTATGGGCCAATATTACGGGCGCCGCGGAGTGGCCTCGTGTCTGGCATTTGGCGCCACTAGAGCCGCGCGTGGGCGGACCCGTGATCGACTGCGAACCGACCAGCTAAGTAACAGCGCTTGAAGCTTTAAACTTAATAGCTACAGGTAATCGCTCTTTAAAATAAACCTGGCAATGCTTTCAACTGCAACCGAAGAATTTTATTAAAGCTTTAATTATCCCCGGCGGAAGTTTTCGATACCGGTTGTCAATTGTTTGATGTGTTATTGTGTTGAGCTCGCGGCTTCGCTGGTTTTTGGCGGGCACGATTTTATATATGATCATTTCTCCCTCTTTTCAATCAAACTAAAGAATCTTGATAAACTACTTGGCCCTCGCTTGATTGTGGCCAAGAATCATTAGACTATGTCCAGTAACGCTGGAACACGGTGTCCAGAAAAAAAAACCATCGCAGCTGCTAAATGGGCCGGCTCGGATCGGTTAAGTACAACGACCTCACAGAAAATCGGCGTAAAATGGAAGTATATTAGCTTCCGCGTTTCGTCCGATGAGTGAGGTGGGCGGTGGCCCATCCCTTCCCTTCCTCTCTATCTCTTCTTACATCTCTTCCTCCTTCAGCTCCCTATCTCCTCCTCGGGAGGACCCCCCTCTTTCAAAACTTCCCTCCCTTAAAGGCTGGCAACGTATCTGTAATGTTGCAAATGTCCATGGGCGGCGGTAATCACTCACCATCAGGTGAACCGATTGCTCGTTTGTCAGCCTAAGCCATTAAAAAAAAAACACTAAAAATCATTAAGAACCGATTCTTTAACCCGTTGCCGTGTTAAAGAAAATATGATAACAATTTCGCGAACCGTACTTATTATTTCGTATCCTTTCATTTAATCTTTTCTGCATAAGGACATCCATAATTTTTCATACTTCAACACTCTGCGTTATCGAAACCGCTTTTTTTTGCTCGAACATCATTTCGTTTATTGATATCATTTAGCTGTCGGGGCCTCATTAAAATAAGTGTTGATTCCCTTTAGGCTGCTTTACACTAAATTGCGCTAATTTACACGTTGTTCGAGCGTCAAAACCTTTAATGGGATCTGACGATAATTCGGGTAAACACGCGAAAAATTTTCATTTAGCGAACGGAAAGCGGATAGGTGCTATTTTAATACAACATCAACACATTTCCCTGTTTATTAAATTCCCTCAGGAAAATCGCTTGACATGGACTTTTTTGACGCGTTTTTTACTTATAACTGTGTAGGTATGAATGTGAAAACAGCGTACATTATCTTAATCTTAATCTTGACTGACGTTGATGCTTTTAGACTATGCGTCTCTATAAAGCTACATCGGATCTCCGAATCC
>DWHO01001766.1:0-14588 GCA_018247575.1 Eurytides lysithous rurik | reverse complement strand
CAAACACCCAGATCCGAAACAAATATCTGTAGTTCGTACAAATATTTGCCCCGGGTGGGAATCGAACCCACGACCTGTGACGCCGAAGCCAATTGCTTAGCATCTGCGCCAAACGGTCATCGAAAATATTGTCGTATACTGTTAATTTTTAAAAGGACCTTGTTGTTTTTTTTTTTAAATGCTCTTATCTAATCTTACGTAATTGGAGCAATTTTATACGTGTATATCTAAAAGAAATAAGTAGATAAGATAAGGTAAAATCGGTGTTCCATCTTATACGATCTTTTTGTCATACAATTTTTCTGAACAAAATATCTGCAATGTCTGTTGGAAAATATAGCATATCGTTATCCTCAAGTTATATATGACCTGAAACACAACACAACTGTTCTGTTTAATATCAAAGAATAGGACAGGCAGTACACACCTATTAATCTGCGCTTCAGAGTCATAAGGAAGTTACATTTAATGTTTACCTTCTATGACCCGTAGCTCTCCTAAGTGTTCTCGATTCTATGACCGACCTCTATGTCCAGCCTCTTTTCGAAGCTCGCTATTGACCCAAGTAAATGTACCTCACCATTGATGTATCGTGTCGTGCTGTTACTCATGATTTTTTTTATCGAGTGCTTAGATTTTGAAGCAGTTTACTTATAATTTAAAAATGTTAATAAAAAAAACCGTAGGCAAAACGCTACAATACTAGAGTCAAAACATGTATATAAAAATATTTTGATTTACTTTAGATTCTTTGACACCAAAATCAAAGCCAATTCTGCAGACCTGTATATTTTTTCCGCATTTTCTTTCATGCAATATCACGAACATCCTTTTAACGGAATTTTATGAAAACATAGTCTGTTGTTGCCACGTTTCTGTAATATCCGATTTCTGCTGTTCGTGGCTGTGTAAACTCTTTGTTAGAGGATGAACATTTTGCTTAGAATCCTTTGTTGCCGTTTTTTTTTTCATTTTCAAAGGTAACTACAATCTCGGTGCCCGTTTACATTTCAATGCCTTATTTGCAAAAAAAAAAACAGAAAAATGACACACAAGCGGGCGCTATTTGGGACGATGATCCTAAAATGTTACCATTTCTATTTGTAAATATTATTCCCTCGTGCCCGTAGTTATTCTTTTATAAAATGTTTTCTTGTGTTCGACCGCGGCAGCAAAAGCAGGGTAATAAGCAGAGTTTTTTACCTGCATGTTCGTATGTTTCTATAATGGGTAAAAATTCATTGAATCAATTGATTTTGATAGGTTATACTTGACTTGACTACATTCTTATTAGTGTCGTTAGTGTCAATGGTTAAAGTAAAAAATAAAATAATGAATTTAGGGAGCTAGATCTGTAGTGAGGTTTTCATACTGCAACTGGGGTTTTAATTCTTTAATATAACTGTTATCTTGATTTTATTCACGCAAAGTAACTAAGACTAATAGTCTTTTATCCCCTTGGATAGTAAAACGTCTATGTGACTATGTACTTGCGAAAATCGTCTATAGTCGTACCAACCTCCTTGCTAATGGGCCCGTAGTGCCAACGAGGGAATCAATTAAATCGACGGATGGGTTTTCGTAATGGTTTCGGATTGAAGTTCAGATTTCTTTTGTTTATTTTGTATGACCCCGGAGGAAAGCACTAGTTAATTCGAGTTTCATAGTTATAAACGACCAGGACGTAATTCGATAATGCGACTTTTCTAGTGATTTAATTCGTGATTTTCGTTTTATGCAATTATTTTTAGCATATAAAATAGAATAGACGAGCAAGTGGGCTGCTCTCGTTACCCGGAGATGCAGGTTGTTTTTTTTTATGGATTAAGCTGACAAACGAGCGGCATACCTGATCACCACCGCCCATGGACATTTGCTGCATTACGGAACTTGCAAATGCGCGGCTAGCCTTTAAAGGGGGAATTTTTGAAAGAGGGAGGGAATGGAAGGGGGAAAGGAATGGAGGAAGAGGTAGGAAGGGAATCAAGAGTAGGAGAAAGGGGAGGGAGGGGGATGGGCCACCGTCCGCCTCACTCACCGGACGAAACGCAAAAACACTTCTACTTCAGGCCGATTTTCTGTGAGCTCGTGGTACTTATCCAGTTCAAGCTGGCCCATTCAGCAGCGACAGCAGCCCACTATAAAATTTCCTTCTATTGGACTTTGATTTCGTAATTAAAAATTTTGTGCTTTAGTGTCCACACGAATGTTGACCATGGTAATAAACGACGAACGGTAGGCTTATGTTTTATAATGTAATGTGGTCATCATGAGTCATCGTAAAGAAAATAAATGAACACAGAAGGCCGACGTCAAACTGATGGCATAGATCAAATGTATTATATCATTCATTATTACCGATGTGCCCATTAATGATGTGAGCGTGATATGTATCTAAGGGATAATTAAAATTGTTGAAGATTTGGGCGCAATTACTATGTCCCCGTTTTATAATCGTCTATCCTATTACTTAACGACTTACAAACGAGTTTTAACATCTAAAAAGTAAAACATTTCACAACAACAAAAGTTATTAGCCGCCAATGCCAATAGGATAACATTTCCATGGATTCGACGATCCGATGAAGCTTTATAAAGCCGCATAGGCTAAAAGCATCAACGTCAGTCCAGATAAGATAAGAAGAAGAATAGGATATATTTTCTAAAATGGTAAAGGATCTTACACTTTTTTTATTTTGTTATTAGCTTCTATCCACGACTATATAGTGAATTCTAAAATGGCGTGAGTAAAAATTTGAAAAATCATGTTGTCAGCTTATGTGCTACGTCACAATTTAAAGTTTTCTAAATCATGTCAATCATCAGGATGAAAACTAAATACAGTGTTAACTATGTGCCAAATTTGATGAAAATTTGTACAGCCGCGGTTTCAAATATCAAATATATGATATTATAAGGATGCATATAGCGCAGTATAGTAACTAAATTCTGTAATAGTAATTAAAATTTAATGGTTTCGTTCATTGAATAGGTGGTTAGCGCGTAATTTGATTAAGTTTAATCATGCGTTTTATAACATGATATATTTTAGCTAATGTTGATAGCTAGAAACGATTACGGCTTGTGGCAAACATTTTCAATTACCACGGAATCGTTATCGCTCCTGGGCGAAGCTTCTCCGTTGTGGGTATTAATTAAAATCACAGACGCGTTGTGCACAATGCGAGAAGCCCCGTTGTACAAATTCTGATAGTTACTTTTAATTAACGACGACGTTATTAGCATGTATGCGTTACGTTTTTTTATCTTTATGGATGCTAGAGAAATGAACAGGCATCAGGTTTAAGTATCCATGGGTCACATATCGTATGTAAAGCATTTGAATTTTTCCCTTTAAACGAATTTGTCAGTGCCATAACTATTTTTTTATCTCGTTTTCTGTCTTGCGAATGGTGATATCGTTGAAACTAACGATCTCAGAATTATTAACCCATGTAATTCCCATTTTTTACTGAAATGTTATTCTTTCCTTGGCTTGTTCACGCTATTTAAAGTTATTAATATTTACGTTTTCGTCACCATCATATCGTCGCTGGAAAGTAAATGACACGTGGAGTCATTTTTTTTAATTACATTGTTGAAATCAGTTATATATGTTAGAATCAATAATTTTGGTTTTGCTGGTTACTACTACGTGTTTGCTTTCCAGCGTCGATATTCTATTTTTATCAGCGCTATTTGGTAATCATGGCAAAAAGATCTATCTCATCGTTAGTTTGAATTATTTGCACAAACTACGAGTTTGTATGTATTGCCATTCGTAATAAAACGCTTTGGAGTTTTGGTTAATAATATAGGACATCTCACATATTCCCATCTGATCACAAACTAGGCAGATCCTGTACTATGGTAACCAGGAAACTGATATACATATATAGTTCATTGAAACTCAGAAACAGACCGAGAATACCTTTTGTTCGCGCGCAAATATTTTGTTCTAGGTGAGAATCGAACCCACGTGTCCTTTGGTTTCGCAGACAAGAGCGTTAAACACTACACAAATGGGCCAGTCTGTACAGATATTCTTTATATTTATTTAAAAATTTATCTTCCTTCAACTTTATCATTTCGTTTCCACGAGTCGAATGATAAGCGCAATCAGGTCAGATGTACTGACATTTAATGTAACACTCAAAAGGATTCGTTGTTATTAATTTTTACCAAAATTCATTCGTTCAATCAAAGTCGGCGTAAATCGTTAGTTCTGAGTTTTTCTTACACTTTTACATTTAACATACACCATTACCAAGGACAAAAGAGTCGCGAAAATTTAACTCCAGATATCATGTGACTTACAGACAAATCAAAGGAATTGAGTACCTCCTTAACTCCGTACTTTTACTTTTTTACATTGGCGGTACTACCATAGAAGCCCAAAAGCCCAGCTTAGCCCTACTAGGGAGTAAAATTTATAAATCTTAATTAGCACATATGACCAGCAACGTTCAAATTTAAAAATAAATTATTCGGGTGTACCGCCACTGCCTTTTTAGTACCTTAAAGTCAGTTTAAAAATTTCGGGTTGAACACAAGAAGGTAATATGGAGGAAAACTCACTTTGATGCTGGCTTTATGACGAAAAAATTGTAACATCTATTGTTATAATACGAACATGAGGAAGGCTTGAGGTATTTAATGAGTATCTAAAATGTATGCGATTAATGTTCTTCTTTTATTTATTGACTTTATATTAGTGTTAATGGGCCTGTCGCTTTTGTTTCCTTATGTTGTCCGAATACAATGACTGGCCTTACGCTAGATTATAGATGTGGTTATCAATCTGAAAATAATTTAAAATCCATATTCTGCTATTTTTTAATTACTTTAGTATATACATTTTTGGTGAAATTTAAATTATAAACTAATGTGAATAATATCAACGGTTTATATAACAGTAATACTCCATAGAGGATAAACTTTATTACTTTAATATTTCAACCTTCCCCAACTCAAAACTCCCTTTAGGTTAGCGGCTTACTAACTCTTAATTAAAATGCCTGGCAACTTTGCGCCATGAGGTTATAATTTTTAACTAGCGTTTTGTTAAATTGCCACAGATTACATGCCCGCAGAGAAATATGTAACACCGTGATGAAATGTGTAAACTTTTTGCCAGTTTTTTCGGTCAGACTTCGCGTAACGAACTTCCAGTTTTTATTATTTAAAACTGTATATGGTTCTTGCGTTGTTATGTATCACACAAAGTAAAATTGTTTTTCGTTCTGAATTTTATCAATTGAATTATAATATTGCATAATTTACAAACTAACACCGTTATTTCGAGGCGCTATAAACGATTTGAAAGGAACAATGTGTTAACATATTAAAAAATATTCGGTGAACCTGTTCTGAATTCCGAGCTTCTCAGCAGACTTTCTAGCAAAGGGTATTTTACAATTTAGAGTACCTGACGTTACAGTGTCGAATCTTGTCAAAATTATGTATACAAGTATAAATACTTTATCATTATTCAAGTTTATTTGTTATTGCATTGTCATAATATTAACGGCGCGACATATGTGTCAATAGCACTGGAATGTTGAAATAGGTTTATAATTTTAGATCAATCGACTAAAATATTTTAAAGTATTTGTAATTTTTCCGGTTATCGTGACTATCACATTTGATCCAAATTCATATTGAACTTTTTTTAAAGATAAATAAATTTGGCCCATTAATGATCCCATGATGGGATGGATAGTCCATGGATTGTCATGTGCTTTGTGACAGTTTCGCTATCACTGTCATAACACTTGATGACTTAACTGAGAAGTAAAGTATCGGCAACGATTGCAGACTCGGGATTGAAATTTGTGCAAGTGATCGACAGGCTAAATGATAAACTTTTGTTGTGTATGTGTGCGTAGTGACTCTCATTGTCTGTTGAGTGAGGCTCATTGCCTGTTACTACGAGGAATGAGTAAGTGAAGTGACAACTTGGAAGGTTTTGCCTTAAACATTTTCCATGTTCTTAATGTAATTCAAACATCATGTTAATGTTTAGAGATTAATCCTGTTTTAACCTCGAACATACAATGATATAATTTTGTTTAAGTTTCTAATAGCTCTTTCAAAAAGCACAAAAATGTTATTCTATAAAATAATCTAGTTGTCGTGTCTTTCATTTTCATGATTACAGCACAGGACACATTATTGCTCGCAATAATTTATGTAATATCAAAAATTTGTGATATGTTAAATATATGTAGTTTTTTAAATGATTCGATTATGTGTTATTAAGTTTGTGTACCTGTTCGAATTAGTGGAATTTATGTATGTAAAATGCCTTTACAACGGAAGATATGTGTGCATTAAAATAGGGGTGGTAGGTTTTTAAATGTAAAAAAATTGTTAAGAATAACATGAATGACAAATATTTTTGAAACAAAAGATGTCCCCTACGCATATATGACTCATCTTTGTTTCCCCCATCTCGTTCGAAGGGCTGATAAGTTATTTCATATTTTATTTCAATTTGATTTGTTGCGTTTTTGCTTGTCGGCAAGGGAGAATGAATTAATATTTTCGTTTTAACTTAACAGTGTTTAGTTTTTCCTTTGTTAAGGACTTACAATAATACTGTATTTTTCAAAATGTTACCAAAAATCGAGCATTGTTTGTGTTTAGTTATACGAGGATGATCATCGAAAATTTTCATCATCTCAACCATGGTACAATCTTTTTGTTTCTTTTTTTTTTTAAACTACACTTTCCAAGTGCACTCATAACAGCGCAGGCCGCACCTAATTGCATGCACTTGAAGTCTCGACGCTTGATGTGCATTTTCTTGCAAACAACTGACCCACATTCCCAGCAAGGACAATTAGCAACACAAAGCCCCAATCCTTACTGGAACACAGAAGTTCAGCCTTAAAACAAAGGAGTTATATTGTGTTAAGATATCACTTCATATCTCAATAAAACGTAACTGTTGTTCAAATCACTCATCGTAAGCGGTTTATAGAATACATATCTACATCGCGTTTAAATTGTCTAAAAAATAAAGCTGATAAAAGCTCAGAATCATCAAAATCAATTCATCATAGACATAGCTTTCTCATAACCCTCGACATTCCGCTCGTATCCTATGTGATCTGTTTGTTATAGAGTAGGAAACAAAAGACATAATTACTGCTTTATCCGTTTCCATGGCCGAGAGAGATAGGTTCGCGCTTTGCAATTCGGAGATTATATGTTCGAATTTCTTAGAAGACAATGATTTTGAGTTATGTCAATTGGATAAGAGCATCACAATTTGTTTACTCGACAGTTAAGTAATTTAAATAATACATGCGTCGGATGGGCATATAATAGTCGGTCCCTAGTCTAAGTTTTCGAAGGCATCTAGCAGTGACTAGTAGTGAGGTAGTATGATGAAATCGATATAGTAGCGGCCTTTGTGTCTGATCTCTCTTCAGTGGTATTTGTTTTGTCACATTAGCCTATTAGTGTATAGGAAACTCTTAAATCATCGCAAAGTGCACAAGGCACTATAAAATATCCCGCGTGGTTGGCTCGTGACCGAAAGCGGGTTACATTACGTTATTATTAATTACTAGCCTATAAGTTAACCAGGTAAATAAACATCCATTCAAAATTTCATATAAATTGGACCAGTGGTTCTTGCGTGATTGAGTAACAAATAGACACACAGACACTCATCATCTCATTTTTATATATTAGTGTATAAATTATTATTTACTTTACCTACGGTTACTTAACATTCACCGTTTACCAAAAATTGTTTTGTGGAGCCGCGCATTAGCTCCCGTTGTTGCTGAATGGGCCGACTCGAACCGGATAAGTACCATCACCTCAAAGAAAATCGTGGCCCATTTTCCTTTCTTACCTTGCCTGCCTCGCTGCTTTTATACCCCCATCCCTTTTGTCTCATTCTCTTTTTTCTTCCGAAAATTTCCATTTTAAAGGTGGGCAACGCATTTTTTTTGCTAATTGCGTTGCCATGGGCAGTGGTTATTGCTTTCCATTAGGTGAGCCGCTTGTTCGTTTGCCCGCCTACTCAACAAAACAACCATGACATGAGCGACTATGGGTGACAAAAATATTTTAGACACAATTTAAAAAAAAAAAAAAAAAGATGCGGCCTTGTCCCGAATGAACAAAACTCAAACTTAATTGGAAAAAGTGAAAATGTTGCCCAGTTGAAAAAAATAATTTTACTGCTACAAGTGATATTATGAAGCGAAACATAAACGAAACCTTTTTTTTAATATACCGAGCCTGGCTCTGTACGGTATATTGAAATAGAATTTCGGATCTCTCATGCTCTTAGGCCGTTACCGTGCTGAGTTTAATACTCGTGAAGCTGTTTAATATAAAGCTCGTAGAACCGTCTAGTATACATATTATTGTGTTCTATACTGTGAAAGTATAATTCAAGCATCCTGTGCTGTATCTAGTGTCATTATATTCTAATTTTTTTCATACTTAGTGTTTTAATGTTTAATTATTTTAAAAAGTCAATTTACCACACCAGACTGGATTACGCAGCGGCTTAGCATGCGAGTTTCGGTAATAAATAAAACAGGATGTCAGCTTCATTACAATTTTAGAAAAACGTTGAACTGACAAAACCAACAATAAAAGTAAAATTTACGATTGCAGTTAATTTATCATTGTTCAATTATTTTATTTATTCATCATATAAATTGTTGACACGCTTGCGTACGTAACTACGTAATAACTTTCCCAACATTCCCATCAGAACTAGATCAATTTTCTATAGGATTCATTATCCTTCGTTACATTTTCTGCAATAGAAATCCTTTTTTGAAAATTTTAAAAGCTTTCACTTTTTAGGAAGTAAGTTTTAACTCTTATTTTTTTAGTGCAAACCTACAGTTTTATAACGAAACATTATATTAATTGATTTTTAAGCTAAATTATCTCGTGGGTTTTTAGTAAGGTACCCAAGTAATTATATCAATTGTTTTTAGAATGCGCATATAATTTGAAATTGAAGTAGTAACGTTGAAAAGATTGCAGCGTCAGTTATTCGTGGCAGTAAACGTCTAGTATAGGATATAAAAAAAATATTTATTTGTACAAAATAGTATTGGAAGAACTTCTTGTTTGTGACAATTATTTTTGGCCTTGTAATTCGTGGCGTATGTCCCTTCGCTTTTTGTTTCAAAAATATCACGACCGCTACAGCTTTGTTTATCTTTCAATAAAATTTCCTCTAAGATTTTGTGAAACGAATGTATAATCCTCTGTTGGAGAATCCGTGATGTTCTTTTGCTGTCTGTGCCTGCGTAAACTCATTGTTAAACGACGAGCATCTCGATTAGAAGTCTTTGTTGCGTGTTTCTTGTTTTTTTCATTTTTCAAATTTCGAATATCGCGCTGTGGGAAAATGCCCGTACCGACGCCGTATTTCTAAAAAAACAGTGCGGGTCGAGGGTTGATAATGATTTTCTTAAGGTAAAAAGTTTTTTTTTGTTTAGTATAATAATTTCAGCGCTGGCGATACATTTATTGAGACATTCGTTTATTAAATAAACACTCAGCTCGAGTAGCAAAATGAACGATGATAATTGTCTATCACTCTATTTTTAAAGAAAAAAGTTCAAACTAATAAAAACTGTCGATAGTTTGGCCAAGTTTCTTGCTAATGAGCCACGTTGTGCCAACGAGTTGTAAGATTTTCAAAAGGGTTTACGATTTAAAATTATGATGTTCAATTATTTAACTCCTTTTACATAATGGTTCGAGATTTATATCTCGGGTTTCTAATATTGTACATTTATTCCTTGATCAAATTAAATGCGCGCCAATTTTACACAAACAAAAATGTTGTAATATAATAGTTTCTCTTACATGGCCATTATTACTTTATATATTGAAAGAAGAAAAGACCCGGATTGACCATTATGAAAACGATGGTTTATACAGTAATAAATTTTCTCCATTTCTCCGCAATTTCCCAGGCGATTTTGGTCATTTTGTTGCAATTTAACGATCTTGAATTTAGCTGAAATAGCTACTGGAAATACTTACCCCCATTATGGCTCATTGCCTCTGATGCGATAATCGGCCTTGTGATGAATTTATAAATTTCGTTGTTTTGGAGTGTTTAAGTATACAGCAATCCGATATAAAAAATAGTCCATACTGTGCCGATAAAGAGCGGCGTTCGAACTGCATTGTGTGGCTATTAAATTTAGGTATGTAACATTTCATGAGTAGCATGTGAAAAATCATATGAACTAATTTTCATTCGTCACACCTGCTACTTCCAGTCACAAAGACTGCTACAAGTAACACTGCTACAAGGAAGTGTAGTTGATGTCAGCTATAGTTGCAATATTGCTTACTCCACAGGCTACACGTCTGTCCACAATTTTCTGTTAAGAGTTAATGCATCACTATAAAAGTACTAACTTACCAATAAAGTAGGTTTTCCAATTTCAGTTTCCAATGTGAAAATATGTTGCACCCCATTCTTCTTTACTCTGCATTATCTGCATTAATATGATATTGTTTTTAAATGATATCTATGCTTTATTGATTTTCTGATATACTAAAAAGTTAAAAGTAAATTGTAATTTTCTTATAAAGTGTTAATTCATGACTCATTTCCTTTTCAAATTAACATACGGTCGACTAATAATAGTGGAAATCGTATTAAAATTATTAATGATAGCTTTATATAAATAAAATTCAGTGTACCCTTTCTATTACATATATTAATAATTGCAAGCGTTCTCCCTATTCAAAGTGGTAATAAATTATTTGGCGTGTCAATTCGAAATGATTTGTCGCTAGAAATTGTACTAGTTTTTTGCTGTCATAGAATAATTTTATACATCTTTAATAAAATAGACAACGATCAATTAACATTTCTTGCTTCCTAACGAATGAAACAAATGAATGAATCATGATATTAGGTTTCTGTTAAGTTTTAGGTACATTGTGTAAATAACAGCGTAAGCAACAATTACTATGTAATAAAAGCGCACGCGAAGTTCAATTGTATTCACTTGAGGCTGACACTTGATGTGCATTTCCTTGCAAACGACTGACCCATATTCTCAGTTAGTACAATTAGCAACAGAAAGACTGAAGCCTAACTGGCACAGAAGTTCAACTTAAAAACAATAGTCACTTTTTAATACTTCAAGAACGTAGTGTTCATAAATCTTGACCCTTTTTGTGATCTTAACTCCTGAATTGTTTTAGTGATGAATTTTTAAAAATGTTAAAAAATATCCTTCTCTAACCAGTTCAGCACATTGCTGGATAATGGATGGATTCTTAATAAAAGCACGCCAGAAATATTTTAATGACTTCGTCGTTTTGCACAAAGTATTTTTTAACGTCCTAAAATAATAAACATATGCAAAGTTACTTTTAGTTTTAAGCACGAACAAGAATCTGTGAATAGAAATTTTCTCTCCAAAATGCGATACTTCCTCTTACCCCATATTTTGATGATCTGTCTTGAGAAACTTTGAATAATGCACATAAATTGCGTTGTTAGCATCACAGCTAAATTTTGTAGTACAAGTAGTATGTATGTTCAAAAAAAGAGATTTTTAAAAGTAGACAATTTTTAAATTTTAATGTGGTCACTGTGCATTAAATCCATAAAACTAATATAATTCTTTATTAGACGTATGACGTGTTTTGTTTTAGGATATATGTTTTGCTATTGTTATTGGTTGATATTTTGGGACGCCCAATAGCTATTTAATTGCTTTGAACAGATTACGGGATTTTTACTTTATTTTTTTTATAATTCTTATTATAGATATTTGACTTGTGTTAGCGAGATTCTTACTGTGATAGCCTTTACTTTCGCAAATAATAAGCCTTATATGTTATTCATCCGTCAAAAGTAAATGCGGTATTATAGTATCCTTATCCCACACAAGTTACTTACAATTGTGTTTTTTTTGTTCCATCATTTGAATTTATATATTTTGCTTATAAGACTGTCCAAAGCGTTTTTTTTCTATACATTTTATCGTATAATTAATGATTCTATGAATATTATTGCCCACTATTGTTTTGTTTTACTCTGAGTTTTCGTTCGTTCGTTAGAACGATACTTCTAAATTTTTAATTAATAAAATTGCCTGTTGCTGTTAGAATGAGGGTGCTGCATTTGTAATTATGAATTAAGCGACGTCCATAGAAGTAGATCAAATCAATGTCGTGTAACCTTTCAAAAATTTTAAATCTTTGTTGTCATGTTACCTTATTTTAAATCATTGGTGATTTATCCATCGCATATTGATATGCAAAAGTAATCCTGCCTTCTCAGTAATTATTAAAAAATAAGTTCAAAGTTAATATAATAACTTGACTTTTTGCATTTCCTGCTACGCTGGGTTTGTGAAGATCATATAATGTATTTGAAAAAATTTACACCAAGCTTATCACAGAATACCGTGCCCTCTGCAGCCACAGCATTTGTCTGGCTCAGCGAATGCCTCACGCAAAGAGCAATTTAAAATTCGAAGCACTTGTCGAGTCAGCGCCTATCCTGTCGTAATTACGCACACCATTGTCTTTATTACAATACTTATAATTGTCACATGCACTGTCGATTTTATGTTATAGAGAGAAAATTATTACTTTATCTTATGAAACATATATATGAAAGCCGTCGTAGTAAAGTTGTAAATGCTCATAATTTAATATCTCAGTAATAGTTACTCAGGCCATATAATTGGCCATAACTATAACTACAAATTAAAATATTTTTAATACATTTCATAAAGATTTGTGTACGTTAGACTGCGTAATGTCGCGCATGTTTAGAGGTTTTACACTTTTCTCTGTCTGTAAAACCTAATAGTGTGCGCAAGTCGCTCGTAAAAATATAATATTGTTTTTCTATTAACTAAGAAGCTCTATCGAGAAATTTAGTTACAATAACTATAGCGAGTCGGTGTAGGGGGCAGAAGAATAAATTTCTGTCGTCAACGAACAACTTTGTTCGGTCTGGGATGCTATTGGGAACGTGGGTAGTGACGGCTCATTGCTTGTTGCTTATTCCCTCCGATAGTAATATAAGCACCCTCGTAATGAATGTTGTATACTTGTATATAACTTGAGGGATGGTTCGGTATAGTGCGAAACGCATGGTAAATTGATATTTATTTTGTATTTTGATGTTATACAATCTGACTCTGCCCTAAAAATTATTTTTATTAAAGCGTCACATAGTGACTATAGTGTTAAATTATTAAGAATGTGTCGACGACTATTGGTTAGAGGTCGATGATTTGTTTCCTCTTAAAGTCTAGACATTCTTAAGACTGGGTTTAAAAGTTAAGTATAACTTTACCCTTAATCCCAGTCTTAAAAATGTCCAGTCTTTGTATTTGTTGAGAGTTTTTGAAATTAACGACATAATTGAAAAAATAATATAAATTGTAATGATATAAGTTTTTAATAAAAAGAAAGACGTGAATCCCAATAAATATTACATAATTTGAAACCAATCAAAGTTACCTTAAAATAGGCAACATTCCATAGTCATCATCTTGTTAACCTATAAGTAAGTATCCTTTAGGTTAATAAGATAAGCGATCGAGCCAACGTTCACGTTACGCCTAATTTATTGACGATTAAAACGTCAAGCAGGCTACTTAGGTTAAACTGAGTCGTTAACGGTATAATTTCTAAATATCATTAAGAAAATGATTTGTCTTAGTTACTACTTCATGTTTGTCTTAAATCAACTAAAATAATAATGCTTTATAGTTTCTATTTTATACTGAAGACATTTAAAATCTGCGTGAAAAAAATCGTATTTTCAATTATGACAGAAAAATTTTGGATCTATAATTATGTACCATAATTCTGTAAACTATTAATACAAATTAATTGTGAATACTTGATGTTAATTTGGAAGTAGAAAAGGTACTAAAAACAGTTCTTGTTTGTAACAAAGGACTGTCCCCTTCGTACACATGACTCATCTCTGTCGCCCCCATTCAGTTAAAAGGGCTGACAAATCATTGCGTGTTTCAATTCAGTATCATTTGTCTGCTTACAGGCGCCTGATTATTGATTCAACTTTTCAGTTCGCTGTTTCTGTTTACGTTATTTTAAAAACTTGGTCCTAAATTAGATGTACTTTATGTATATGGCTTACATAATAAGGTACATTCATAATTAGTAACAACGACAAAAATATTTCTTCACTCGTACACTTAAAAAAGTACAGGCTAGTCTTTTTTTTTTGTCTTTCATTCTATTTTAATAAGTCGCATTCTCAGATTAATTAGCGAAATCTGGACAGAAAACAATCTGCCGTATAAAAGTTTACTTTACTTCAATGTAGGTTAATCCAACAAGTGGTAAAAGGTAAGTAGTAATTAGTACGAAAATAATTACCGTCATTTAAGATAGCAATATGTATTTTTTTTTATGTAGTAGGCTGACAAACGAGCAAGCGGTTCACCTGATGGTAAGCGATCACCGCCGCCCGTGGACATTTGCAACATTACTGAAATGCAAATACGTTGCCAGTCTTTGATCAAATTTTAGAAAGGGAGGGAAGATGATCGAGGGGAAAAGGGAGGAGGAGG